>BPLR01015319.1:0-40537 GCA_021605095.1 Caerostris extrusa
GCTAACATATTTTACAAGCACCAGCAATTTATTATTTTTAAAATTTTCCTTTATCTTCTAACTTTATTTGAAATAATTGTCAATATTCTATTTAGACAGGATTGTATTGAATTTTTGTTTTAGATAAATTTTATTTAATATTTAAATATTACATAAGCTGTGCATGGTGATTAAATAAATAACAAGATTTCATTGCAAAATAAGTGGAAAATGGATAAATTTATTTAATTTATGCATGTATGTATAATTTACATGGACTTTGTAACATATATGAAATAACCACTTGAAGTATATGAATTTTAAAACTTTGTTTGCGAATATGTCTACAAGAACTTGATCTATTTTCAACTCATTGAGGTATAATTTAATTTAATTTTTCCCCCTATCATTATCAAATCTATAAGGCAGCATCTCATCAAAACTAGTTCATATATATTTCAGCTGATAATTTGATCTCTTGGACACATCACTTTGTACTACGGATTTTAATTGTTTTGAATCTTAACACTTTGTAATTATTTTTAACCTATTGAATATTCTAGAAAAATATTTAAAATACCAATTCTTATATGAATGTGTGTTGATTTATTAAATATTTTTAGGTGCAAAATGTTATTAAAAAAACATTTTATAAAATTCAGATTGATTCAATTTCTTTAATTGATTTAGGACAAACTTGACAAATAAAATTGACTATATATCTATATAATGTCTATATTTAAATGTTTTTTCAGATGAGGAATCTAGTTCTGCTGAAGAAAGCTCAGATTCTGAGAGTGTGTCTGAAGAATCTGAGTTTGCTTCTGGTGAAAGTGAAGGTGAATCTATGGATGAAGAGGTTGCTGGTCCCATTGCTACTGATGAGGAAAGTTTAAGCGTGGAAAAATTTTCTAGTCCAATCAAAAAACGCAAAATTGAAATAGAATCATCGGATTCAGAAGCTATTGACAAAGTTGACAAAATAGAATCGGATACAAAGAAAACATCATTTACTGGTCTTTTAGAAGAAGCTAAATCTCAGAAAATTATTGATAGTTGCTCAAGTCAAGATGACTCTTCTCAAGTTGCCAGTAGTACACCCATGGCATCACAAGATACAGAGCAAGAGAAAATGGAAGTCAGTGATGACTTGGATGATATTTCTGAAGGTGAACTTCTTCTTAGTGATAAGGAAGATGTGGAAGAAAGTAAAGAGGAAGAGGACATTGAAGAAAAAGAATATGAAGATATGGAAGAAGATAAAGAGTCTGAAGTAGAAGAGAAAGAGATATCAGTTGAAGAAGTCACTGTGGAAAAAGACAAAATGCCTGCTAGCATTGAAGAAAAAAGTGAAGACTCAGAAATGAAACCTGATGAATCCATGGAACCAGATTCTTCTGAACCTGTTGTCCCAGAACAGATGCAAGAACAAAGTGCTGAATCCAGAGCCAAAGAATGTTTAATGGAATTGGCATCAATTTTTGCGGATTATGGTCGACAAGCTCTTGTTGAACCTGTTATTAAGCCTGTGGCTACACCTAAAGAAGCAAACATTGAAATTAAAGATGAGTCAGATATAAGTGTTGAACAAAGCTTAAAATCTGATAAATTAACAAACGGAGAGCTAGATTATAGCACTGAGTCAACAATGTCAGCAGATGAATCACGTCCATATAGAAATCAAGAAGACACTTGTAGAAAACAAGTCTACAAAAATGCTGTTAGCCAGTTAATTGCAGAACATAGTTACTGCTTACGTCCGCCTCAAAGAAACTTTGAACCAGTGTTTATACCAAATGTTGAACAAAAATTGACATCATTAGATAATGTGATAGACTCTGTTGCACGTGGTCCAAAGCAGATTGTTGGCGATCATGAATATACTAAAATGCGGGCTGTGACACCTCCTTTTGTTAAGCCTCCATCACCTGTAAAAATTCCCACACCAAGGAAAAAAACGAAAGTAAAGAGAAAGCATCATTCAAGTACTAAAATGAGCCATAAAGAAATCAAACCACCGAAAATCACTGAAGTTAAACCTCCTCGACCTGAATCCTACTCAGGTCCCACATTTGAAAAACGATCTGTGATTGATGAAATGAATATCTTATATGAATTTTTAAAAAATGGATTGGACCAAGAAGATATTGCATACTTACAAAAAAGTTATGATGCTCTGTTGCAAGATGATGCACAAGGTTTCTGGTTAAATGACACTCATTGGGTTGATTATCCTGATATCCTTTCATATTGTTTATTTGATAAAAAGTTATTTTTTTAATGTAAACATTTGTATTATTTTTTTATGAATCTTTAATGCTATTTTTTCTTTTTATAAAATGAAATTCTTCTGTAAATTATACATTGCTTATAGATATGAGATATATCTATTATATTTAATTTCTGCAATAATTGTTTTTATTTCCCGGCTATTATTTAGTCTAAAAATTTTCTTTAAACAAGGTTTGATAAATTGCTTTGTAATCTTTTACAATGTGAAATTATGATTCTTTATTTAGTTTATCAAATTATTTGTGGAACAAAAAAAAAGTATTTAAAACCACTAAAAGAATCATCTTATCTACATTAAATGTTCCAATCAAATTCTAAAAAGGTACCTAGACTTTCTTTTCCTAGAATGACATTTAATGTTTTAAAATTGTATAAAACCCTCTCAGGTTTATATATTTTTGCATTTTTAAAATAAAAATAAACTCAATTTTATATAATATATGAACAAATCTAACCTTTTGTTTAAAACACATATGAACATGTTTTATGTCTTAAAAAAATGTTATTAAAAAATATATGTTTAAATTTGCTGATTCACTAATTAAACTTTAATTTATGTATTGATTTTTATATAATGTATCCTTTCCTAAATTTATGTATATAATTGTCCTTTCATATATATATTTGTTTATATATAATTCTTTTGCTCATTAAAAATTTGCTAGATTTGTTTTACTTTGGATGTAGTCATCTAGTGAGCAGAAATGATCTGATTTTTTTTTTTTTTATGTCCAGATGGCACATATTTATTGATAAAACTACCTTCAATATAGTATAATAACTTCTGAGGGTTTTTGTTATTTTCTGGGATGGCTTCTCATCTTTTCGTGTGTGTGTATGGGTGGTGATTTTTTTGTGTGTGTGACTGTGCATGCAGTTTTTACCATTCATCCTTTGATAACTATTGTATGTTTAATGATTTTCAATTCTCTCTCTTTATAGTTTATATGCATTCCAGTTCTGGAATAAATAAGTTTTCAATTTTGTTTTCTTTTCTATTTTTAGTTTAAAAATGGTTTGATGGGAGTAATAGAGGAACATATGAAAATTTTATGCATTGAAAATGCTATCAATTAATTCACTATTTAAAAAGGGCTTTGTTATGCAAGCTGATTGTGTTTCTGAAAATTCCCTTGTCCATTCTCCTTATGATATAAATATTTTTTTCTGTTTTTATTTATTTTTGGAGATTTTGTTAGGTTATAATTTCTGAAGGATTTTTTTTTCCTACAAGTTTTTCCTTAATATAAATTTACCTCCCATCCCAACCCCACCGAAGAAAAAGAAAGATGAAGGCATTCGTACTCATCTATCAGGTTGTGCAAGATGTGAAGGTTATTACAAAATTGATGTCAAAGAAAAGGCTGTATATAATCATGGTGCAATAACTAGTTTAGATAATGATGGGGAGGTAAGTCAAATTACTTTATATAAATAGATGTTCCACATTATAGTAGTTTATTGTTACATTTTGTCATCTGCATTCGAATATTATGAACAATCAGCTTTTATTTTCAATGCCAACATTAGTAAGAAATTGATAGCAGCTGAAATGACAAAAGTAATTTTTTTTTTATTTATAATTTTCCTTAAAATATTTTTTTATTTAAAATCCCCCCATGTTATAATTCTGCATTAATTGCTGCTATCATTTCTTTATAAATTTCATAATATATTTATAATCTAATATTAAAAATTAAATGCTTTTGACATGTTTTAAAGACTTATCATAATTTAAAAGTTTTAAAATTATAATTATTTGCTTTGTATAATAATAAAACTTCAAAAATATGTATTTTATTGATGGGAATCTGGTATTTTTAGGATCCCTACCAACAAAGCTAAGACAACAGCCCAGTCAAATAGAGAAGCAAGATCAAACCAAAGACGGTTGTTGACATCATTTGGAGAATCTGATTTCACTAGTGATCTATTAAAATTCAATCAACTGAAGGTTGGTATTTAAGTTTTTATTTTTGAAAATTATAAAAATGAATTTTTATGTTTGGATGGATCAATATATTTCTTTTGATCATTTCTTACTATGTTATTATTTTGTTAAAATCATTTTTTTAATGCAAAACTCCATGAAAATTTGTAATTTAGTAAATTTCATGCATTATAATCTGCAGATTATAATTTTAAAAGAATTTCTCAGTGTGGTTTATTGGCAGAGTATATTATTGCTGCTGTTTGTGAAGTAGTAAAAATTTATTTTTGAATATACGCCATCTGAATGTGTTCATATAATTAAAATGTCATCTGTCATTCATTGAAAACAAATACTTTAATAATAAATAATACCTTGTTTAAATGGATATTACATATGAACAAACTATAAACATTGGTAAAATATTTTAAATGAAGGAAAATGATTTATTCATTTGTAAGAAAAGTTTATGGTTTCTTATTTTATACGCACATTGAAAAAAAAAGAAAAATTTATATAATTTTTGAGGCAATAAGATTAATATAATAAAATCTTATCTATATCTTTGTTTATCATAATAAGAATGTAATGCTATGCTTTAAGCTTTTGTTATGCTGTTTATGAATTTAAAATTTGTTTGCGAGTACAAAATTTCGTGCTTTAATAAATTAAAATATAATTTTTTAAAGACCCATTAAAATGTTTTATTAATCTAAACACTTTTCCCTCCAACTAGTTCGAAAAAGCAATTGAAATTTGCCCGGAGTAGGATTCATGATTGGGGACTGTTTGCCTTGGAACCGATTGCAGCAGATGAAATGGTGATTGAGTATGTAGGGCAAATGGTGCGGCCATTAGTAGCTGACATGCGCGAGAAAAAATATACTTCTCTTGGCGTTGGAAGCTCATATTTATTTAAGGTTGATGTCGATGGAATAATAGATGCTACTAGATGTGGAAATCTGGCAAGATTTATCAATCATAGTTGTAATGTAAGTGTATTAATTTGATATTTATGTTCAGTATGATATAAAACATTATTTTAAATTCGTATCTAGTATTTAATAATGTTACAAATAAATGAACATCCGAGGATTTTTAACTCTGGGATAGCATCAAGTACTAGATCTTCGCAATTGACCCAACCTCTTTGGATGATTTAAAATAGTGTATCATCCTTGCTTGTCACAAAGTTAAATCTGTTATGCTCCAATGCATACAAAACTTGGTATCTCTCACTTTAAGTTAAGTATTGCCACTAATGAGGAATATTTTTAAACAGTATCTCCTGTGGATTCCACCTCTTTATATATTGTTTCACTTTCGATACTTAAACTTTTATGTATAATTTATGGTGTTTATAAAATGTATGCATATCCTTTGATTTATAAATGTGTTTTTTAACATTGTGAGCATTTTTTTTATTTTCATTATATCAAAACCAAATCATTTGACAATAGCGTTAGAAGTTGTTTTCCGAAGTTAGATTTCAAACTTCCTTATTTTTGCCCCATTATGGGGGCACTGGGATAGTACTTTGTGGTGGTTTTGTTCACTTTATTATAGATGCACCCATCGCCTATGGTCAAACCCCTGGGGTGCATGGGCCCCTCTTTTGTTATTAAGAGGCGTTTTACCCTAATTTCAATCTCGAATTATTTTATTTTTATAACTGAACATTCACTGAGAACTTGAAGATCCCGAACTTTCAACTTTAATCATACAAAGGTGAATTTTTTTGTGTTATATTTGTTAGGATGAATATAAAGTTATATTTTGCATGACTGTAAGAACCAGTTGATTGTTTTAAAAAATTAGATTTTTGTGTTCTGCCATATTGATTTTTAAACATAAAAATTCAAAGTCATGAATTCTAACTTCATCTGAAAAATGTTTGTAAGGGAAAATATATGACTATGATTAATAGTTGAATGAAAATAGCAACTATGACTAATAATTGCAGAAATAATGACCTTGTATCGATATGACTTTGCCATAATTTAAAATGTGGAAGTGATGGTATTTTTATAAAGATTTGATAATTCATGACTTTCAGTATGCTTCTAAGCTGAGGTTCAACAGAAAATAATTTATAGGTGATATCTTGTTATTTTTAATAATGAAATTATAATGCTGCATCAAATTTTTTTGGTCTTAACTCTACTATTTATTTAGATGAGAATTAGTTCTAAATCAGTATCAACATTAGTTTAATATTAGATGTCATATAAACTAATTTGTAAAAATATAACATACTAGATTGTGGATTTGTTGTCAATTAAGTGTAATAAAATAAATCTGCAAAGTTTTCAAAAAATGTCTTAAAATAAAATCGTAAAATAACCAACATTCATGATATCTGAAAAATTAAATCTAGAAATTTTGGTAAATTAATTGTAAAAATTAAGCAAACAAACATAACCAGACTATAAGGTGAGACCTTTAATGATTCTCTGGCAAAGAATTTCACTTCAGAGGTAAAGCCTGTTCTGTATGAAAAAGGAAGGCCCTAATATAATCATCATCATCAGTGTAGCAACAGCCTCATGGTGGGCCAAGACCGTCTGCCTAGAGACAGATTTCGAGACATGAGATGTTTTTCTTTTTATAGGGTAGGGCCCCATGCCCAACACTCTACAGTCATATAAGACAGGGACCTACAGTTTAAAGTGGACTCTGAACTACTACAAACATCCATGGCACTGTCGGGACTCGAACCTGTAACACCAGTACCAGAGTGCTAGTCACTCAGCCATCGGGGCCCCCTCTAATGTAATGGGTGTGGTTATTTTTAATCAGATGATATGAATGCTAACATTAACACAACAACAATAATTATTGGATTTTAAATTAGTGTATATCTATTTTCATCACGGATTAGTTTGCCAAATGACTGTGAGTGTCATTTAATTAAAAATGAATACTCTTTATAATTTTCCTGAAAGAAATTCATTAGAATGGCTATATGTTAAGAAATTCCTTTAGGTTAATGTGTATTCGTACTTCATTGAAGTAATATACATAGTTTATTAAAGGGTTTTGTTATTCTCAGCACATTCTTAAGCGCATATAATGCATATAATAATAATAATAAAAGTGCTTTGGATAGGAAAAATTACAATTTAATTATAGAAAGCATTACAATTTATCTTCAGGCTTAAATTTAAATTGGTGGGCACATCTGTGGAATGTTGTAGGTGGAATAAATGGCTGCATTCTCACCTCTGAGCTTAATGTTTTGGTCCATTTATAAGAGACAAGTGAATAGTACCTTATATAAAGTTTTGTTGTACATTATTAATTGCATTGGAAACTATTTGAGATGTATACAAATGATTGTTACTCAATTTAATAAATTAAATTTAAATACCAAATTTTTTTTTTTTTTTTTTTTATTCAATCATTTTTCAATTTCATGTGTATATTCTGAAACCAACAAGAAAAAGTTAAATAACCCCAAAAATAAATTTCTTATTTAGTTAGATTCTAAATATTATGGTATTTTAACAATGCATTTCTAATTAAATTAATTTTATTTCACTTTTCTAAATTTTTTAAACAATTATATATTTTTGTCATAATATCATATATATATATAATTTTAATATTTTGCTTTCATGACTTTTTCTAGCCCAATTGCTATGCAAAGATTATCACTGTTGAAGGCTTGAAAAAGATTGTTATTTATTCTAAGCAGCCCATTAATGTAAATGAAGAGATCACTTATGACTATAAATTCCCTATAGAAGAAGAAAAAATAATGTGTTTGTGTGGTGCACCTCAGTGCCGAGGAACATTGAACTAATAAAGCTTGCTGTCTTGCAACTCTATAGCAATACATCTTCATGTGATATCAAGTCAAAGAATCAGCAATTGGTTACTACATCTAATGTCATAAAAATTTGCCATTCATCGACAAAACTGTATAAAAAGCATTGTGTATTCATTGTGTTCATATTATTGTATTTTTGAAGTGTACAGAGAAGAGAACAATTTTTATATGTGCTGCATTGTTCAAGGTAAGCACACAATACATTAGAAATCTCTAAAATGCATCAATTAAATATGGAGAAATGTTTTTTTTTTTTTTTTTATCTAGTTGAAAATGCTAATACATAATTGATTGTAGATTATTATATACTATTGAATATTAATAAATAAAAACAAAATATTTTTTTTCCAAAAAACAAAAAATTTTTAACATAAAAAATGAGTTATTTTAGTTTATTTAAAATGAGAATCTGTGGTTTTAGTTTTATAAGACGTAAGAATTAATAAAGTGG
Source organism: Caerostris extrusa (assembly GCA_021605095.1). Lineage (NCBI taxonomy): Eukaryota > Metazoa > Arthropoda > Arachnida > Araneae > Araneidae > Caerostris > Caerostris extrusa. Next base: position 8,485 of record BPLR01015319.1, read on the forward strand.
GAAAATGTCTAAATTCGATTTTTTTTTTTTTATGATGCTTTAAGGATTTTCTTTTATTTATTTAAAGAATGGTGGAATTAATTTAGACTATGCATTTTTGCCTCATTATACTTCTTAGAATTTTGTTATATACAAATTATTTCTTATTTCAAATTATTGTTGACTTCTGAAGTAGACAAAAATAGAATGTGTGTTAATAAATTTTTATTAATTTTTTTTTCATCCTTTCTCTATGAATTTTATATTTTTTTTATGAATATTTTTAAATTTAAATAATTGTGAATCCTTAAATTAATTTTGTTATGTTACATTTGCTCGATAGGGATTCTTTTAATTCATCAGTTATTTATTTTTTACTAGTTACTCAATTGAAAACTTCAGTACTTTCAATTAACTTGACAATTTCAAAATTCAGTTGCAAACTTTGTGGGTTATTTGATTTTTCTTAAATTCTGTTAATGTTTTTTTATTTATTGAAGACTTTAATCTTTAAATTGTGACATAGGGATTTCTTTTCAGGACATGAAAGTACAGTATAATTTTTATTCTTTTATTGAAAATAGAATATCTCCCTTTTAGATCATTCATTATACAGTTACTTTTTTATCTTATAGATAATATTAAAGAGCAATTTTTTTGCAATTAAAAAAGATGAACACCAGAAAAACTGGTTTTTATTTTCTGTCCAATTGAAGTTGATACCCCCTCCATTCCATTCAGACAAAAAAAGGCTCAAGTAATTTGCTAAGAGAAATTAATATCTGTTAAATAAATAAATTTTTTTAATGCATAAATTTGGCAAAAAGTCTTGAGACAAAAATTCTGCATAGCATTATTTGTGTTTTTGTAATTTAAACATTTATTAAATATGAGGTATCAATATTTGTACTTGGGGGAGGGACATTTTGCTATATATATATATATATATATATATATATATATAAAATTCATTATATATAAAATTCATTATTTAAAAATTATTTTGTATTTTCAATATATATTTTGTTACAACCAATCTTAATTGCACATATAAATTGACACATTTGTTAATTTTTTTCTGAGGTGTTTGTTGAAATTAGTTGCAAAAAAAATTAATTTGATTGATCAATTTTTTTAAATATTTTCATATGAAATAGAAATATATAATGAAGTAAATGTTTATTTCTATCAAATCTTTTAGGAAATAAGTATGGAAATTTTTGGTATCCCAGTTATCAACTCTTCATGTATAATTTTTTTTTATATATATATATATATATATATATTTGGTATTAAAATGGGTGAACATTAATAACAGCAATATTCTCCATGATATTAAAAATGATTTTTTTTTTTTTTTTTACTTTAATTACTGATGTGCATTCATCTAATTTAAAAAATTTTTATTGCAAATAAATAGAAACAAGCATGAGTTAATCTTTTTTTGGGGAAAAATAATAGCAATTATCTTTACCAAGTCATAAATAATAATGATATATGCATCTGTCATAATCTAAAGATTTGTTTTGACCATTATTTATCTTTATCCATTTTGCATGCCTGATTTCACTTTCCTTGACTTTCATTTAAGATTAAAACTGATTTTATATTTATTTATTTTTTAAGATTTAAAATTACATTTATTTTATTAGATTTCTCTATAATACATTTGAGCCCTAATCTTTGCATTTTTATTCATATTCTGGTTGAGGCTGTCTGTCACTTTTCACTTTCTGCCTTTTGTGTTCATAATTTTTTTATTAATTTTGACCGAACTAATGTATTCAACGTATATTTTTCTAATGAAGTAAAAAAAAAAAAAAAAAAAAAAAAAAATGGAGGATTTTTTTTCCCCCACTCTGAATTATGTTAAAGTAGTTTTGTCGTATGCTTTCTTGTACTCATGATGTTATTATTTTTTGTGATAATATTATTACTTTAAATGTAATATATATTTAATATTTTTCTTTGTATGTAACAAAAAAAATTATACAAGGAACAAAAATGCAATTATATTCTTGGCGTTGTACCTGATTACTGTTTATGAGATATTTTAATTCTTTATTATATTATTTATAACATATTGTTGTATTTTATGTTGCACAACAAACATATAAAACATGATGTTTTTATTATGTTAGATAAATTATATTTATTAGAAATTGTATAACTATTATATTCTTCTGTCATTTAAATTAAATAAAAATGATTTTTAATTACTTATATCTTGATCTATGAATTAAAAATTTGGTTAAAGCATTGTAGAAAAAAATTTATTTTAAATTATGGATTTTGTTAAAGAAATTTTCAGCTTCTCTTGTGCACTACATATTAAAATTTTTTTGATGAAAGTAAGAACTGTATAAATAGAAATTTTGCATCTAATTTATTTATACATCCTTCAAATGATGTTCAGAAATTAAAGCATTAAAAATATATATGATTTTTCATTTGGTAAAAAGTGATTGTCTGTTGTATATTAATCATGTTAAATCATGAAGTTATTTTTATATATATTATATACATTTAAAATTTGTCCCTTAGAATGAAAAAAATTTCACAGAATATCATAAAAGTGATAACCTTATATACTTATTTTCAAAAAAAAAAAAATTCTGCTCAAATAAGCAAGTGTGAAATGAATAGAATATTTTCCAATCAAATCATTATAAAATAAAGGCACCAATTATGATATTTATGTTATAATTATTTGTGGTTTTTATTATTACTTTTGGTGTTGATTTTGGTAATTTTGCATTTAGCGTGGCACAAATTTTAATAACATCTGAATTTTTCATTTTGGCTGACTATGCAACAATAAATAATTCAGTTTTAAATTAACTAATTTTTATTTATTTTTTTTTATAAACTAAAGAAATAAAAACTTTCAGTATTTGACATTTTACCCCTTGCACCTGTCTAATAGCAAAGGACATATGTTTTTACAAGATTAGTGGATCCTTGTTTAAGACACACTCTTCCCCACCCATTACAAATTCATCTAAAAATTGCCTATTAAAGAAGATATTTTTTTTTTAGCAATGTGAAAAAAATACTGTCCCTGGTCATTTTCAAATAATGCAGCATAAAAATGTTTTGTGAATAAAAAAATAAAATGATGTAAGGAGTTATTTTCTTTTTATAAAAATGTTAATATTTAGACAAAATATTTTTTTATGTCTGTCTGTATTATTATCTAAAAAAGGTAAGCAAGTACAAAAGTTTGTTGTAGAATATTTTTTTTGTTCTTTTATTGAAAATTGGTCGACTCATCCCTAAGAACTATTTTGTAATTGATGAATGTTATTATAAATTAAATTTTTAAATAATTTGAATCTGAAATCATACTTTAATTCAATAAAAAAAAAAAAAATTTCAAGTCAAAATGTTTTTATCCATCTATTATTTTACATAAATGTTTTTTTAGATATTGGATCATCTTATGTTGCCTTAGCAACAATTCATATATTGACAGAAAAAAAGAACCTTTCTCCCTTTTCTTGGTGTTTATAAATTGATCAATTTTATACTTGTAAAAATGAACTATCTTAAAATTGTACAATTAAAAAGCATCTAAATAGATTCAATGTGATACACTGATGTGATTCTAATTTATTTATTTTCAATCACTATTTTTAATTTTCCAAATGTTATATAAAAATATTCCTTAACATTTTGGTCACAATTTTCTTACTATTCTGATTCAATATACAGGGAATTATTTTTCCTGTATACAATCTAATAAATCATAATATATATATGTAAAATTGTATCCTAAATATACTTTTTAATTTTCCTTCTTTAAACTTCTAATTATGCCTATTTAAGGATTTCTCATTCTTATTTTGAAATGTATATAATATAAAATGGTAAAACTGTTGATTTCTTTAGCAATGCCCTTGTAAATATATTAATTTATTTTGTCAGTATGGTTTAATTTAACATTTAATGGATCTTTTTATATTATAAAGTTTAATGAGGTTTTTTTTTTTTTATTACTATAAAATGTGCATTAGTAAAGTATTTTATTATTTAAATTTATATTGTTAAAATATTTTTGATTAATGGATATTTTTCTTTCTTCCTTATGCTCCTTTGAAACACAGCCACTCGTCCGCCATTTTATTTTGAAAAATTTATACTTAGCAGTTTGGAGAATTTGTTGACAATGCCTTGACGAATTGTACATATTTTCATTTAAAAAAATTGTAAATCGTTAAGTCTTGAATTTCATGAGCATTTTGCTCTGTGTTTGTATTTCATCATAAAAATATCATAAATTGTAAATACATCTGTTTCAGGATATTAAAAAATAAGCCTGTTTCTGAAAACTTTGTTTTTATTTTTTCCTTCTAAAATAACTTTACAGACACAAATTATTATTGACATGTTTTCTTTTTGAAAATTTTCCTATGCATGGAAGATTCAATATAAGTCATATATTTTATTAAGAAAGTATTTTAAATTTGATTTTGCATGTAAACAAGTTATTTACTGTTCACGCTATTTTAATGCACATTTATTTTTCCAAATATTTTAAACACAAGTTCTTATTTATTTTCAAAAAATGCATGTATAACATTTCTTTACTAATAATTTTTTTATTATTATTTTGAACCATTTTCTTCGTAGTAGTTATCTTAATTTTAACATGCACAATCTTACTATTGAATATTGTTGCAAAAAAAAAACTGTTCCTATCTGCAACTGAAAACTTTTAATTAGGTGCTTATAATCACGATTAAAGACATTAACATGCAAGGACATAAATGTTAATGCTAATTTAAATAAATATTAAAATGTAAAGAAATACTCAATTAATGGTTTTCATTGTTAAGGCAATAAAAATCAATATTTAATGCAATCAAGAATAAAAGTAGAAGAGGTATATTTTCCAAGGAAAAATTGTAATCGAGTTAAGTAGGAGGAAATGTTATACACTTGTGACTTGCAAATATTGCCCTTTTATTATTACTATATCTATTTTACCACAAGGAGCTAAACATAATTTAAAGATCTAAAAATTTAATTTCACATAAATTCTTTTCTCTGATAAATTACAGAAAACCATTCAATAATTTTTATAATTAAAAAAAAAAATTAAAAAATCTCAAAAAAAAAATTGTTTTATTTTTACATATCAGGTTTTGTAACTTCTTCATTCAACAGAATTTAAAACTGGGCAATAATTAATTATATTCTATTAAATACAGGATAACTTAAGGTAATTGTTTGCTTATGATAGGTTGAATAATTTTGTTTACACTAATTATAATATACAATATGGGCAGAATGTTGTCATTCAACAAAGTTCTTTTGTTGAATGACAACATTATAACATATTATAAACATATTAAAAACTTTTCAAATATTTACTTTTTAGTACATCATAATTTACCTCCATCTCTTTCAAATTAATATCTGAAATCTATACACTACTTTCAGGTATATTCAGATGTTTAAAGGATTCTAACGAAATAGTATTATGTATTTTGAAATCATTTACTACAGCACTGTATTTTCAATTAGACTTAAGTGCTTTTTCTTGTCATAATTTATTGTTTGAAAAAAATATGAAAGTGAAATCCAACTACTAAAATGTAAGTACATTGCATATTCAGTGCTGCCTTTTTTATTTTTCTGAATTTATTTTATTCTTTAATATTTTTATTTTTTATCTTTAACAATCTATAATTGTTTAATATTCTTATAATATTAATGCAATGGGCATTTTTTTTTCATTGTCAGGTTTGTATGTCCATGCACAGTCATTTGTTTATTGAATTGAAGTGAATTGTTTAGGCTAATTAGACCGGGACCTACAGTTTAATGTGAACTCCGAACCACTAACAAACATCCATGCCACTACCAGGGTTTTCATTATCAGGAATGAATTAGAGCCTCATATTTACTATATGTAAATTGTATAGCAAAACCATCGTAATATTGGTAATACAAAAACTCTGATATGCCTCATCCAAAAAAAATTGTTTAAGATCTAAAGGGTGTATAAGTTGCAGGGATGAAACAAAATTATTAATTGAATACAAATATCTTTGGCGAAAACTGCATTGGCAGTTAAAAAAATCATGTGAAAATTTATACATGATAAAAGAAAATACCCATAAAAACCCAAAAGAAATTTATAACATCCAAGAGAATAGTCATATCAAGGAATGTATACCCATTGGGTGTTATTTCTGTTTGCTAATTGTGTGCATCCAAGTCAAAGACATATCCCTATAACATGAAGCAGAAAGAATAACCTTCCATTTTAGACTAGGTAAGCTATAGAATTGAAGAAAAATGATTTAGCAGTATAACCTGCTTCATAAAACAAAAATCGAGTCAAGTGATAGAATATGACTGTTTACTACATATATATATATATATGATGTATTCATGGCACTTGATATTATTCATTATACTTAAGTCTGATATTAATTATTCAATTAAAATTTTTTAAACATTAAATGAATTATTATTAGGAATTGAATCATAAAAGGTTCTTCCATTCACATAAATTTTTAACCTAATCAGATCTGAACATTTTCTTAATTTTTAATTTCATGAAAATAATAAAATATCTTTATTTAAAATTCAGAAGATCAAGATTATTTTTGCTTTTTGCTTTTTTAACTTCCAAGAACTAGACTGACGAATAAACCCTCAAGCTTTACTCTAATAATTTTTTAATAATAATACTCTTAATTACGAGTTTAATGATTATTCATTTATATGCATGTATGTTACCATTAACAATCATATCCATGTTAATCAACTATTTAGTTCCTGGTGCAGTCACAATTTAAAAACACTTTCTGTCAGTAATAGATCGAGAAGGAAAGAATTCCCATCTTTCAAACCCATCGAAAGCATTTTACAGCACACAGATTTATATTTCTCTTCCTGACATATTCAAGTCATCTCTCTTGTTGAATTTTTGAACTGAGCAATCTGTCTCTCTTGCTTCAATAACACAGCACTCTAATGCCAAGCCCATATTAGCCTTTAGCAGAGATTCAAATCTGTCTATTCTAAAAAAGAAACGATTCCTTTTTGATTAATTTCTCAAAAACTATTTTAAATACGCATGATTTTTTTTTTTTTTTCCAAAGAAAATAAATGTACGAAAATAAATTTTATTATGCATTATTATCCATTAATCGATTCTATTCATATTATTTTACACAAATTTTATTGAAGTTGCAGTAGTGCTTCTAGTTCTAATTTTTTAAAATTTAATCTGATTTCACAGAAAATAAATGTGATGTATTGATTTAATTACAAATAATGTATATTCGTTTGGATTTTACACCCGTATTAGTTTTAATGGGCCCTGATGGCCGAGTGACTAGCGATCTGTCGCTCTGGGACACAGGTTTCGGGTTCGAAGTCCCGAAAATGCCTTGGATATTTGTAGCGGTACGGAATTCAATTTAAACTGGAGTTCCCAGGTCGAAAATGAGCGTTGGGCGTAGAACTGACAACCTTACTCCGTAAAAGAAAACATCTCCTGTCTGGAAATCTGCCAGTAGGCAGGTGACCTTGGTCTATCATGGGGCTATTGTGTCACTGAGGATAATGATGATGAATAGTTTTAATTGTGGACATTAGCATTTTGTGATGGACTTTATTGATGCAGTATGTTAGTGGCAATTGGAACAGTGCCTTGTTCGATTATAAGATTTTCAAAACCCATCGTTCTAGATTATTATATTCAAAATAGATTTGAAATGTATATATATATATATATATACTATAACAATGCTTCATTGAAAACGAAATGTGCTTAATGAATATTTCCGATAGCAGATTCATTGATTTGAAATATTTTAATACAGATTTTTATTAAGTAGATTTAATAGAAATCATTTGTTGCCTTTTACAATGCTAAGCTGTTAATTATTCAATCTTTTGAAAATCTATTCTTTTCAAAAAAAGGATTGTTTATAATGTCTTCTTACTTATAAAAGTCATTTTAATAATTAATTAACTTATTTAATTTCAATAATTTTCTAATTTTTTACACTCTCTTTTTTTTTCTGATCATTTAAAGAAAACTAAACAAAAATGTTATAAACATGCTTTCTTTAATTATTTTTTTAAATATATTCCACTGTTTTGTAATAAAATTAAGTAATAAAAAATTAAATCCTAAAGATAGCTATTTATACAATTTGCTAATACAAAAACAGAGAAAGCTGTTTAACTGAAATTACGATGCTTTTACGTTGATCATAAAAAAAAAAAAAAAAAAAAAAAAAAACTTCATTTTGAAAATGATTGTTTAACCTTGACTACCATTTCCTTCATGCTCTTAACCATTATTTTTTATAAGTTCTTAAACAAGTTTGCAAATAATTGCGCAATAAATAAAAGAAGGCTGCGAAATAAGCGGTAATTCAAAAAAGAAAAAAAAATTATCGAATTTTTTTAACAGTGATATGTTATCTAAAGTGAATATTGTAAAAATTCCATAATCCGCTGAAGGTGAAACAAAATTTGGTTATTACGTGACCTTTTTTTTTCGGTGGTAATATTAAATTACAAATTCTTTACATCCGTCTGTTTTTCTTTTTCATACTTGTGGATCTGCAGACTATTTCCGCATCACATCTTACTAACCAATCAAGTGAGAGCTTGTGTGTGACGTTTTACTGTCACTGCAGGTTTAAATGCTGCGAAGGTGACCTTCATTCACCCTATTGGTCCTAGTTGTCACTAACAGCGGCTGCTCTTGTTTACGTTCCCAGTCAGGTAACTTAGTTTCGTTTTTAATGTCAAAGTGATTGCAGTTATAAAACTATAAATTTATTAATGTGAATTAATAAAATGCTTGATAATTAACAAAAGGCTTTTTTTTTTGTTCTGTTTTTATTAAAATCGCTTCCTTTGATCTTAATGATAAGATAACGCAATAATTCTGTATTGTAGATAAGCTGCTTTGGCAATATTTAAATAATTATTTCAATACAACTAATTGCATGTTTAAAATTATCAATTATTGTTGTTGTGAATTTCGATTTAAAAAATGACGTAAAGAAAAATTCAACTCTTAGGCGTGACAGAATTAAAGTTAATTTGAAGGAGTTTTAAGTTGCATTAAATGTATTGTACATTTAAATGAATGCCACTAATTTCTTCTTGAAACTTTCACTATTGTCATTTCGCCTTCAGAAATTTAATTGGTTTTTCTGAGATATTTTTCATGCACTGCATTAATTTTCTGAACGCGCAAGAATTTAGTTTCGCAGTGCCGGTTTGGGCATTTGAAGTCACTCCAACTTCTAAGACTTATTTACGAGGCAAAAGCAGTTATTTGATTCTTCTTTCTAAATTCAAGGAAACTGTATTTTCGAAAAATTACAGTAAAAATTTTATTAATTCATTAAATATAAACCTTACATTTTTTTTTTTTTTTTTTTTTTTTTTTTTTTTTGGATATTTAGATCTCTCTAAATTGTTGAATAATCTGAAATTTAGTTGTAAATGTTTATTTTATAGATATCTCAAAAGTAAATTGAATGTTAACATCAAATTCCTCCAAAAATATTTAAATTACTATTGGGGATTTTTTTTTTTTTTTTAATAAACATTACTTGTATAAAATGGTTTTCTCTACAGGTTTAAAAAAAAAAAAAAATTTCTCAATAAAACTATGTATGCATGTCTTCTGAAAATCTGTAATTACTTTTTTTTTTTAACAATGTACATTTTAATTTTTGTAAATGTCTGAATATTTTTATAATTACATTATTAAATGCATCCCGTTTTCTTCTATAATATTAAAGAAATTTCATTGTATGTGTAATATATACATACACAAACAATATTATATGTATAATCTGTAGTTGTCAAGCTTTTATGATATGTAATTTGAATGGAACTAGGTAGAAAAATATTATCTGAAGTCTATAATAGCTCCCTCCCCACCCCTTTGTATTATGCTCTTAATATAATAAGCTGCAATTTTATCTTTAAAAGATTTTTAATATTTTAAACTAGTATAAATTTCGTCATTTGCATCTTCTCTTTTTCTTTGTCAAATATAATGGAGTATGTCTTTTGTCAGCAAGTTTTATCAAAAATATTGCTGTAATCTAAGTGATATCTTTTAGATTTTTCTTGTGAAATAATTCTAGAAACTACTTAGTTAGCATAAGAAAATAGGATAACTTAGATTAGAGCCTCAGGTTATCAGAGTCATTGATATAACCTTTAATGACCTTGTAGTGTAGATTTGGCATTTCTCCCAACTGTCACTTATTGTTATATTTCTTTTTCTTCAAACAATTAAATTGTGTATCCATTATAAAGGTGACAAGTAGTACTATGTTGTATTATATTACTGTGTTTCTATGACATTTTTTTATATAATGTACATTTTTTATGTAATGATGGAAGATACGAGTATTATTAATTTTGATTATTCAATTCATGTAAAACTTGCCATGTTTTTAAAAATTAAATGGGAGCAAAAATTATTGAAATGTAACTAATTTCTTTCTTCCTCTATAGGTAAAAAAAAGCATGGCTCACTTCAGTTATTTATCTGAACAGCTTCAGGCTGAATTAAAGAAAACTGCCGAAGCTATTGTTGCTCCTGGTAAAGGAATTTTGGCTGCTGATGAAAGTACAGGTTAGTATTATAACAGGTTTTATAATTAAAATATTAACTCTTCTATGCTCTAACTTTTAAATTAATATGATTTATGCATTTTAATACACTATGGTTACTTTTTCAAGAGTCTTTCTATTTAAATAAAAAAAAAAAAAAAAAAAAAAAAAAAATGTTTTAGAAGAATATTGTAAGAATAATTTCTTTTTGTTACATTTTTGTAATTCAATATAAAATTATTTGGCTTTTATGATACAAGTTATTGTGTAAAATGTTATTGGAGAAATTTTATTTTTAAAAAAATAATTTGTTCTTTTTAAAAGTGTATTCAATTATTTATTAAGTAAATGATGTCTACATTCCTTCAATTGTTATTTTTAAATTCTCAATTTTTTTCTGCTTGTGTTCATTTTCTCATGTATATGTAATTTTCTTGTTTTTTTAAATTTAGGTACCATGGGAAAAAGGCTTTCTAATATTGGAGTTGAAAATACTGAAGAGAATAGAAGAATCTACAGACAGCTTCTGTTTACAGCTGATAAATCTTTGGATAACTACATCAGTGGAGTAATCCTCTTCCATGAGACACTTTTCCAAAAGACTGAAGATGGTACCAGCTTTGTTACTCTTCTCCAAAATAGAGGAATTATCCCTGGAATCAAGGTTGATAAAGGTGTTGTTGATCTTATGGGCTCGGATGGTGAATCTACTACTCAAGGTAACTTTTGTTGATAATAATTATGATGCTGCATTGAAATTATAAATATTGAACTTTATTAACTATATATAGCACATATTTTCATAATTAATTCCATTAATATAAAATTTATGTCAATATTATATAAATTGGCTAATAAAAGCAATTGGATTAGATGTTCTAAGATTTTTAAAATTTATTAAAACTTGGCATTTTTTATGTAGAAAGGTTACATATTTAATTTGGCTAAATGTACCTTAAATTTTCTTGGGATCCATTTTTGGTTATAATGCTCTCAAGAAGCATATTTAAAATATTAATTTAATTATGATTGTTTTAATAATAATAATATTCATGGATTTCTTTTAGAAAAGTTTTTTTAAATAACATAAAATTGTAAGATTTTAATCTTTAAAATAATATCTGTAATTCTAAGATTTTTTTAGTGGTTTTTATTTAATATATTACATATTTTATATGTATTCAATTTCCTCAAATGAAAGGTAGAAGCTACATTCACATATTGTGGAATTGCATACAGTATAGCAAGATGGACAGTTTTTGTTTGATGTATGTAATGTTTCATTTGATTCTGGATTCTTGGAATTTAATGAGTATTATCTAGTAAAATACTATATACTTTTTTTTTTTTTTTCTGCCCTTCCTTTTCCTCAATGATTAAAAGGGCATTTCTAAAAATGCCTATAAATAAAAAAAATTCTAAGAATATAAAAATTTCTATTGAATTATATATCTTATTTTACAATTTTATTTTCTTACGAGTTAATATACAATTATCTTAATCGTAATGTGTATCTAGACTTTATATTTTGCTAATTTTCCCTTGTAACATTACAAGACAAAATTAAGAATTTCCTTGGTTTTGTTTTAATCTTTAAATAGCACTTCACTTTAATTTCAAAGTTTTGGTAAGGAAAAAAAAAATGAATGCTTTATATTTATTTGATCAAAAGTTATATCGAAAGTTTGTTTACAGGTTTGGATGACTTGGGAAGCAGATGTGCTGAATATTACAAGTTAGGTTGCCGATTTGCCAAATGGAGATGTGTTCTTAAGATCAGGGATCATACTCCATCTCCTTTATCTATTTTGGAGAATGCTAATGTTCTAGCTCGTTATGCAACTGAATGCCAAAAGGTTTAAATATTTAATTTTGCTTAATAATTGATTTTAAAATTCATGGTTTTATACTAATTCTTAAAGTAAATTGAGGTAAAAAAACTTAAATGTCTTCCATAGTTTTCTATTCATGAAATGGAAAAGAGAATCAACTTTGCCAACCTTTAGGCTGTCCTCTTTATTAAGAATGTGATAATTTATAATGCATTCTGATTTTTATATTTGAGTTGTCTTCCCTTTCCCCCTCGGTACACCTTGAAAGAAAGTCTTGATAATATCAACTTGATTAAATTGTGTTAAAAATGCTTTATTTACTTTAAAAAATGTTCCAAGAGTTTTTTAAAAATCTACAAGGTTTAGAACACTTTTTGCTTTATATTGTAAAAAATCAGACTGAAGATTTTGTTTTATATTATATATATGGATTTATGTAGATTAATTTCCCAATTCCTTTATTCCAAATTATATTAAATTAATAAATTTACATGGATGCCACATACATATTGTGATTGCACATCCCGTTTTAAAATTAACTCTTGCAGACAAACTGTTAGTTTAACATTCCAGTCTTTTAACTTGCATACATAATTGGGGGTGGGGGAGGGTTAAGCTGATTTATCTGCTTGGTTGAATAGCCTAAAATATAGTAAAAATATTTCTTATCACTTGAAAGAAGTGTACAAGAATCGTTGGGTTTTATGCGAGATTATCTCTAAAAAAAAAAAAATGTGATGTATGTATATATACAATGTATATTAGATAACTACTGCCGTTCCCATTATCTATATAAATTGGTTTGTTAATATACAATTTAAATTCAAATTGCCCAACATTTTTAAATAAACGTAACTGGGATATTCGGATAAAATATCTGATCTAAGTTTAAATTTCAACTTGTACATTTTTTCTAGAATGGTATTGTACCTATTGTTGAGCCTGAAATCCTGCCTGATGGTGATCACGATTTGGAGCGATGCCAGAAAGTAACTGAGAAAGTACTGGCTGCTGTATATAAAGCTCTGAGTGATCATCACGTATATTTGGAAGGTACATTACTGAAACCTAATATGGTAACTCCTGGTCAGAGTTGTCCAAAGAAGTTTGCTCCACAAGAAGTTGCTAAAGCTACTGTAACTGCTTTGCAGAGGACTGTACCTGCTGCTGTTCCTGGTTCGTAATTTGTTCTTTAATGAAATTCTCAATTCAGCTGCAAAGTTCCCCTAAATCTAAAGAATTCTGTTTAAAAAAAGACATTTATGTTGATTTATAGAAGTGTTCATGAAAATACTTGTATATCCAATAGCAGATAAGTAATTTGAAAGAAGGAAAAAAAATTTTGAAAACCCATATAAATAAACATGTATAACAACACGGTTTTGTTAACAAATGTATAGAATATTTTAATTAATCATATACCTGTTCTTAAATAATTATATTATAAGCAGATGAGCTTTCATCTGTTGTATGATTGAATTTTCTTACATTCTAACAATTATTACTCTATTATAGATAATATATTACATTGTTATCATGTTAAACTAAATATATTCAACTAAATGCTTTTTTTTTAAAGTGATACGAGAATAAATGTCTAATTTGCAGGAACGTAATAAATAGACTTCTGTTTTAGGAGTTACTTTCTTGTCTGGTGGTCAGTCTGAAGAAGAAGCCTCTGTTCATTTGGATGCTCTGAACAAGTATCCTGGCAAGAAGCCATGGGCCTTAACTTTCAGTTATGGTCGAGCCTTGCAGGCTAGTGCTTTGAAGGCATGGGCTGGAAAGACTGAATCCATTAAAGATGGACAGGAAGAACTTCTTAAAAGGGCAAAGGTATATAATATTTAATTTTCTTGTAGTATTCTTGTATATAGCTAAAACTTTTAATGGAACTGAACAGTTTTATTATTTAAATGTGCATTTTTAATAATTATTTATAGTTATTAAAATTAAATATTATAAGTTATGATATAGTTTTTTTTTTTTTTATAAAAGGGAATTTATATTTAAACAAAATATTTTGTAATAAAAAAATTAAAAGTACTAGATGGTTTCATTAAAGGGGGAAAAAAGTTTTGCATGTGTCTTTAAACATAATTTCCTTTCATTTCAGAAATCTATCCCATTGAGCATGTAGATTTAGTTTATGCTAATAATGGAAACAATTTTTCTTTTTTAGGCTAATTCACTTGCATGTCAGGGTAAATACGTAGCAGGATCAATAGAAAGCCTGGCTTCCCAATCATCTAATTTTGTCCCAACGCATGCCTATTAATTTTATAGTTATCTTATTCTACCGCTTAATCTTCCTCTTATTAACATATTTTACTTAAATTGCTTTCTTTCCTCCTTCCCCTCTTACTCCTAAATGAATATTTTCTTTTATTTTCTCTACTTTCCTTATTTGTAACTTTCTGTTTATGTGCTGTTTTTTTTTGTTCCGTCCACGATGTATTTTAGGCTTGTAGCGAAGCCTCTCTTGGAAAATATTCCGGCGGAGTCTCTGGAGCTGCAGCCGCTGAAACCCTCTTCATCAAAGACCATGCTTATTAAGTTACGAATCTTTTGTTCCTATGTTTAAAGGAATCAAAATTCAATCTATAAAAGACTCGATTTCCTCCTATTTTCTTTCATTCTCTGTATGTTTTAAGAATCCAAGATTTTTTTTTCTGTATAAAACAAAAAAAAATTGTTCATTAAATGTTTATAACCCTATACTGTATTTTTCAAATTATTGTGTTGAATTGTTTATTTTATGCTTGTTTAAAAAAAACAACTATATTTTACTTTAGTAATTGCTAATATATTCCTCCCTAATTAATATAAAACAACTGAAATGGATTCAGAATGGCATCTGTGATAATGCTCTGGTCATCTGTAAGGTCTTAAAAGTTGCAGTTAATTTATGTAGATGTATCTAATCTAAATGTATTTTTTTTTTTCTAGTTACTTTTCTAATAATTAAATGACCCTAATATAAGTCAAAGTATTTTTATGTCGTTTATTAACTCTTGTATATGGAAAGCAATAGGATTTTTTCCATTACATTCTAAACTTTAGTTATCAGTGATGAATTCTGCAGTGTAAGTGTATTATATCAATTATTTTTTAGTAGTTCCATGGTTTTTTTATAAGCATTTATGTGAGACTTAATGATATAGATGGTAGTATATTGCTTAAAGGTAAACTGAAACTTGCATATTTAATAATAGATGTGTTGATATGTATATGATTTAAATGTAAATAAAAACCTTTATCATTTAATTATGTAAATTTAATTTAATTAGTAGCCATAAGTATATTTGTTGTTTAATAGCTTTAGTTTTTCATCCTTAACATTTGTCTAATAACAAATGGGTACAAATAAATTTGAATTCTATAGATTTAATTAGTACATGTTTGCTCAAACTTGATGCATCTTTCTTGTCTTTTTATTTGCAGTAATCGAAGATATGATTTAAAATCAATTGGTCTAAAGGTTTTTTTTTTCTGGTGCTATGTACATGCATTGGCATATATATTATAAAATCTACTTTTTAATTACGTCTAGAATCCTTCTAAATGTTATGTAACAAAAGTGAAATAAAATTTCTGTGTAATAAACAATACTTTTGTTAATTGTTAAATTACATTACATTCATATTCGACAAAAAAAAAAAAAAAAAATTTTTTTTTAATGAGTTGGGATTTAATTACAATATGTTTTACTTACTTAATATGGTGGTTTTTTATATATATATATATATATATATATATAAAGATTTTGAATTTTAATAATAAATTGTTCATTTATCAAAATCATCTGAAAAGAATTTTATTGTTTGTGTTTTAAGAAATTCAGCTGAATTAAATTGGACATGGCAATTTATGACTTAACTTCTAGATTTCTTAAGCTGTCTAGTTATACTTTTTTAGGTGTTATATTAGATAAAGAGGAGATCCATCTCTTCACTGAAACCTGCAGCTTATAGTTTCAGTATTTCTCCTTTGTTTGTTCGTGAACAAATTGAAATGTGATGTGGGGTGGGTGAGCGTGGAATTGATTGCCATTCACGAAATGGTTCTATAATCTGCAAATTGAAATTGTTCTAACAGTAAAATTTGCAAAATAATATTATTCCCAATAAGTATATAGCGGTGATAACTAGTAATGTAGAATGTAATCAGTAAAAGACATTATTGAAAGAAAAGGGTTTATGAATATAAAGTCTTGTAGCCTTGTGATAGGAAGTGCAACTAGCAAGATGAAAACAGTAGGTTTGAAATAGAATTGCTGCTTTCCAAGCTCAGGAGATTGAATGCATTATCATAATCCCTAAAATCATATGGTATGGTGGGATTGATTGTTTACGCGACAGTGGGATTGTTTGAAAGTTCCAAACCTTCATCCCATATGGTATTGCTACTTTACGAAAAACTTTTCAATTTAATTATTGCTTCTCTGTTTGTACTTCCGAAAAAATTAATGCTAGAGCTTAGAAAATTTTCGACAACCTCAGAAATTAAGGTTCAATTACAGAAATTTGATCTTAAGGTTGATACCATGAATATTTTTAAAGCATGCTGCTTAAATTTTTCTGGAAAAGCTAAATATATTATAATGGTTAGGTATGTTTTTAATGGCAAAAAGTAGAAGGGTGGATTTTATTAAAAACTCTTGGATAATGATGGATATGTCTCCTCATAAATATTAAAGTAGATTAAATACAATTTTATACTAAAATTTTTAAGTTAGACTTGTTAAAAATTTATGGCGTTAACAGTTTGGGAATTACTGTGACTTTCGTAAATTAGTCAGTCATGGCAAAGTATAAATAACAATAACCAAAAAAAAAAAAAAAAAAAAAAACAATTTCATTTAACCTCCTGTGGTACTGCTATTCCACCACATCGTGACAGGAGATGGCCCTGGGGCATAAATAGGTCAGAAGCATAGCTCCTATTACAGTCAACCGTGGCGTGAAGTTCATTCTGCTATACCCAGCTAAAACATATTCAATTTTGAGTTTATATCCCCAAACAAGCGTGTCTACCCACCATTAGTTATTGGTTTTTATTTCCATGGAATTTGCAATGGGTGATGCAGCAGAGACCAGGATATCGTAAGTGCTTCTGCATCGTTGTCCCGGACTTCCTGGTCCGTCAACGAACCGCTTTTCTTGGCCTACGAATTAAATTTCTTTGCTTGCTGGACAGTTTGTAGGAATTGCTCTGTTTTATCGTTTATCACCTTTGGAAAACACCAAGCTGCAGCCCCACTCGGCAGGCAGACTGTCAGTGTTATGGAACTTGTAGTGGGAGATTTTGGTTTTTGATTCCACCCCCTGTCAACCTTAAACACCAAAAAAAAAAAAAAAAAAAAACCTGCATGCCGCATTTCCTTATAGATCCTTTGTTTATACATCAAAATTTACCATTGAGCATGCTTAACTAAAGTTTTTTTTTTCATCATGAAAAGTGAAGAACGATCATTGAAAAATATTTCATGATCGTTCCTTCCTTTGAATGGTTGGAGAAGTAAAAAACATAACGGGAATATTTATAGAATAAAGGAACTTAAACTTTCTTAAATAAAGGAACAAGCGAGAAATATTAAAAAGATATTTTAATATAAGCATAACATCCTCATCGGATTTTTTAAACAGTAGAAGAGGACTTATTACGAAACGGACCTACTCAGTGACATTTAAAAAACATCAAACTAGCTCTTATGGCCCAAAATGTTATCCAGGTAAAACGAATCACCATCAAACGAAATCACTCACGAAACACATTGCTTTGACTTAATTTCTTTTTTATTTATTAATTATTATTATTTTGAAACTCTTTGTAGTAAAAGTAGCATATCCAAATGTGTTAGTACAGCCACGTATTCCAAACCCGATGAGATAGATGCTTTAAATGCCGAAAGTTTGGACATTGAACAAAAGTTTATAAAAGAAAAGATGCATGCCGAAGGTGTTCTAACATCGATAACTGCTCCGAAGAAACTCGCGTTGCACTAACTATCAAGAAAAACGTCTATCATTCTCGAAATTCTGCTACTAAGGGAAGTTGGAGAAAGAAATTCAGGTCTTAAAAGTAAAATTAGGCGTTTCTGTCCAAGAAGCTAGAATAATGTGAATTCCCCTACACCAAAGCTACAAATCGGTAAGAATTATATCTGGTACCAGTTCTTAGCATGAAAATCTTATCTAACTTTAGAACTAAGTATGCCTCTCCCATCGAGAGATGACACAAAACTGCAATACCTAGTCAAAAATTTAAAAATTGGGTGACAGGGAGGAATTATTGGAAAAAACTACAAATATACAATGAAGAGGGTAGATAACGCATCCATAAGTGATAACGAAAGTGGATCTAAACGAGATTCCATTAATTTTTTTAAAAAAGCATAAAATTGGTAGTAAAATTTTAAATTGGAATTGTCATGGTTACTTTCCTCACCAACATAATATTAAAATTATAATAAATATTTTCAGTCCCATTTGTTTCATGTTACAGAAGGCGTATTTAACTCCCCAATCACGCGATTAAAATTAAAATTATTTTACATATATCTTCGATTCTGCCAGCGGAATTCTAATTTCAGGTACTGGCATTCCATCTTCGCCTGTAGCCCTAATAAACACAAATCAAATGGTAGCCTTACAAATTAAATTAAAATCGCTAGCAACAATATGTTCAATTTATCTGCCTCAAAATGATGCATTCATTTAAGGATTTGGATAATTTGATTTTGCATTTTACCTTCCCCATTTTTTTACTATTGGAAGATCACAATCCCATTTTGGGCAGTAATACCTCTAACAAAAGACGGTCACTGATGGAAAATTTTGTCAACACATGATCTGTGTCTGCTGAAAGACGCTAGTTCGACACATTTTCCATCAAAAACATATCATCTTTTATTTGGCTTTTATGTTCTTTATCTCTACTATCATTTTTAACTTCAGAGTGCTTGCTGATTTACATAACAGTGTTCACTTTCCGCTTATTTTATACATTAATCTTCCAAATTGTATACTTCCTTCTAAATCTTGGAGATATATTGTATCAAAAACAAACTAGTGTTTGTTTAGAGAAACTGTTGTTATAACACCAGAAATGGTTCATTCTGCAATATAGACGAAGTTATAGAAGATGTAACATCGGCAATTTTAAAAACGGTTGAATCATCGATACCGACAACCACAGGATAGTTGCCCAAATTGATTGAACCATGATGGAATAAAACATATAGGAAATTACGTAAAGTTCTTAAAATAAAATGTTGGGACAAATTTAAAGTGTATCCTTTTTAAATGAAAACTTTATTTCATTTATACATGCAAATGTTGATTTCCTCAAAACTAGAAGACAGTCGTGGCAAAACTATGTCAACTCTATACAAGGAAAAGTGTCTGCAAAAGTTATTTGGGATAAAAATAAAAAAGATTTATGGCAACTATATCATTGATATCCTCGTTAATTAAAAATAACCATATTATAAGCGATGTGAAGGCAATCGCAAATGCCTTAGGGGCATCATTTGCTGATTTAAACATATCTTGTGAAAACGCATATTCTCCCATGTTTATTTAATATAAAAGAACTGAGGAACACAAACCAGCTTATTTTAGAAGTGCAGTATTAAATATCATTAATAAGGACACTCACTAATATCCCCTCTTCTGAATTATCGTTGATGGTTGACCCACTGTAGTAGGTTCATCATTTATTTTTTGTTTTTATCCTTCTGCTTTACTCTATAATGGACTTTTGTAAATTTTTAAGGTTTGGTTCCTATCTTATTTTTCAATTTTTTACTTTTAATTCTCTACTGGCTTTAATATTCTACGCGCATTAGACCGAAAGTCACTATTCTACCATCAACATCTGTTTTTTTGCTATAACTAGAATTTTCATGATAAAGAATTTAAAAATGCTCTTAAATAATCTAATTCATCGACTCCTAGATCTGACGAAATTCATTATGACTTGCTGAAAAACTTCTGTGATAAGTCATGAATGTTTATATTAAACCTGTTTAATAGAATCTGAAAACAACCAATCTTTATCAAAAATTTCTTACAGGCGAGAATTTTTAATGTTCGCATCAATAATAGCTTTTTACTTAGAAGAAAGTGTATCCCGGGGTAGAGTTTTGAGCATGATATTCTTCATATAAAAGATTAATGACATTATAAATCAATTACTACCTACAATACATGGGTCTACATGAAGATGAAACCAAAATTTTTGCTGCACCGATAATAAAATTTAAAATTCACAGCAGATTTAAAATTCACCGAACAGCAGTCGTAACTAGGAGTACAAAACATTACCAACTGAACGGGAAAAAAATGGTTTTGTAATTTAACCTCAGAAATCTATCTGTAAATTTTAAAACACGTGGGCTCCTTCCAGACCCAAATATTTTAATAAATGGAAACCCAATACCAGTGGCATTAGCAGTGAAATTTTTGGGTATATTATTTGACTGCAAACTTACTTTCAAAGCGCATATTAACAATCTGAAATGTCTTAAAATTATTATCAAGCATCACCTGGGGAGCAGAATTGGAACAGCTTTTAAAAATATATAAAGCCACAGTTCACCTAAACTTGACTACTGGTGCGCTGCTTACGGTCACCCACGCCACTAATTAATAAATTTTCTAAATTAACTTTGTCAAACAATTTCTTAGGCCTATCCTTATCTATGCTTCCCCGATCTGGGGTCTAGCTGCACAATCTAACAAGAAATCTGTACAAATTATTCAAAACAAACTTCTTCGTATTATCACTAGTGCACCCTGGTTTGTCCGCAACTCTACAATTCATCAAGATTTAAAAATTGATTCTATTGACAACTATATTACTAAATTTTCTAGAAATTTCTTCAATACCATTGCTACTCACGAAAACCCTCTCATCAAGGCACAAACTATATTTACGCAATTGAATTTAAAATACAAGTATCCTTTCTCTACTTCTAAATGGTATCGAAGCCTCAAACCACCATAATTTCCTGCTCACTTATCGCTTTTTAGATATTTTACTTCAACGCATATTTACTGATCATTAATTTCTTGTTACGTTTCCATCACCGATGATTTACATTTTTTTCTTACTTTCTTCTTTTTTTTTTCTCTCAAATCATACGATTACTATTATCTATTTATCATGACTTTTCTTTCCTACTGCCTTCACATACCATTGAGTAGATGAACGCTTCACATTCAGGCACTCGACATCTTTATTCAACAATGATGACGGCCACCCACAGAATCAACGTTACAATTTCTAGTCACAATTCCTCATCAGGAACTGTGCTTGTCAATAGGCTCATTTTTAGGACACGTTTAGATCTCGGGCGAAAAACAACTAGAACTACGATATTTCTTCAAAATCAAATCCAACTCTGTCATCCTCTGTAGCAATTACTCATTTCCAAATTTAAAAGCCATTATTCATGAAAACCATGGTTATTTTTATTTTTTTCTTTGAAAATGAAGCAAGTATTTGGATCTTTGAAAGGGGATAATTTGGATATTTAGGAATTTACAGGAATGTTCCCTCCTGCTTTAAGAGATTTTATTGATTGGGATAAATCTCCTACCAGCAAAGTCATATTTAGATCTTTATTTGTACAACATATACAAAAGAATGAGCTCTACTATACTATTTTCACAGATGGCTTAAAAGTAGGGCACATGTAGGTGCCCTACTTATGCTGCGGATCTTACGCCCTAATTTTTTGCTACTTTTTATCTGTGGATGTTTTCAAGGACAAAGTTTTTTTCGAGGAAAATCAACCAACATTGCTCTGTTTTTACAGAAAGTTATGCCATCCTTTGAGCTGCAAACAAAAATAGATTAATCATTTATTAGATATTTTATATTATATTCCGACTCAAGAAGTTGCATAAACGCCTGCTAAATTTTAATAAATAAAGCCACCCAATAATACTGGAGATTATTAGCATCCACTTTAAATTAGTAGACAAAGGCTATGATATAAAGTTCTGCTGGATTACAGGACATGGGGTATCTCTGGTAATGAAAAAGCAGATAAAGCAACAAAAATTCTTTCGGCCATAACAGGTTTACCAGACTCAAATATTAACAAAGTTTTAACCGTAAAATTGACAAGATTTCGAATCACACATGCTTAGTTTACCCATAGACTTCTCCTTTATGGAGAACCGCCTCCTCACTGTTCAAAATATGATATTTTATCTATTAAACACATTTTATCAGTATGTTCACATGTTTACGTTTTAAACGGCAACTTAGAATTAATGCTACTAATACTTTATTAATTAATATACTGGGAGATAATTGCCATGACACTATATTTTTGTTTTTTAAAGACATTAACGTGCTGTAACTAATTCAAAATGTGATATAGGAATTGTATAAAATTTAAGGGCTTGTGTCTGGCGCGGCATGGCAGAATCCCTGGTTTTGCCCCGTTAAAACTCACTAATCAAAGCTTGCTACTGAATCGCAGAGTTGTCGGAGGTCACGGTGGATTTCATTGCTAAACTCTCTTTGATTGTCTACATAACACAGCAAAAACTTGGGACGATATGAGACGTCTGCTCATCAGACATCAAATCAGCTCTGTTGTGGAATCTGAGGTCTTGCTGATCGGGCACGTAAGTTCGACTTCATAATGAATTTTCCAAAATCGGTCGTATTTGTGCTGGTACACCTCAAGGAAGCGTGCTAAGTCCCATTCTCTACAATATCTTTACCTACGACTTTCCTCAGTGCACTAACATTTCCACTTGCCTATTTGCTGACGATTCTGCTGCTCTTGCCCAACGTGCTTCTATTCTTTATGTCATCAATACTCTTCAAAATTTTCTGAATATCCTAGAAGATTGGCTAACTAAATGGCGCATCGCAATTAATGTCTCTAAATCTCAAGCTATCATTTTCCGAAAAGGACACGCCAGACAACCATATATTAATCTCTCCTTTTTGATCAACAAATTGAATGGGCGACTAATATTAAATATCTCGGCTTAATTATAGACAATAAACTTACGTTTCGAGCTCATATTCAAAAATCAAAGAAAAATGTTGGAAAAAAAAATTTTATCTCATTTTACTACTCATTAATAAATTTTCTAAATTAACTTTGTCAAACAAACTTCTTCTCTACAAACAAGTTATCAGGCCTATCCTTACCTATGCTGCCCCAATCTGGGGTCTAGCTCCACAATCTAACAAGAAATCTGTACAAATTATTCAAAATATATTTCTTCTTATTATCACTGGTGCACCCTGGTTTGTCCGCAACTCTACAATTCATCAAGATTTAAAAATTGATTCTATTGACAACTATATTACTAAACTTTCTAGAAATTTCTTCAATACCATTGCTACTCACGAAAACCCTCTCATCAAGGCACAAACTATATTTACGCAATTGAATGGAAAATACAAGTATCCTTTCTCTACTTCTAAATGGAATCGAAGCCTCAAACCACCATAATTTCCTGCTCACTTATCGCTTTTTAGATATTTTACTTCAACGCATATTTACTGACCATAAATTTCTTGTTACGTTTCCATCACCTATGATTTACATTTTTCTTACTTTCTTCTTTTTTTCTCTCAAATCATACGATTACTATTATCTATTTATCATGACTTTTCTTTCCTACTGCCTTCACATACCATTGAATAGAAGAACGCTTCGCGTTCAGGCACTCGACATCTTTATTCAACAATGATGATGATTTCTGTGTGCTAATTCAATAAGCATTCATAAGTACTCTCTAATTTAATAAATGTGCAGCATAATTTTTATTCTGTTAAGGCAATCGTGAAGTAGTGTGAATGAAAAGGCATGTAAAAAATAGTGGGACGTGGAAAACCGTCGATGCATCATCAGTTGTAAGAATGCTATAAATTATAAACAAATGTTTGGTTTGTCATTCTACGGTAATTTTGTTCCCATTAGGGCTAATTAGACCAGAATTCGTCCTACATTTTAAAGTGGATTCCAACGTACAAGTAAATATCGTTGTTACAGTCAGGATTCAAACCTGAAGCCTGTGGACCATCGGAATAAAAATGGGAGATTAATGAGAATTAATATTGGAAGAAAGATTGAAAGTTATTGAAAAGTAGAAAATAAATAAATAAAAAAGTGAACAGGAAATTATCCTAATTTGAGGCTTCGATTCCATTTAGAAGTAGAGAAAGGATACTTGTATTTTCATTCAATTGCATAAATATAGTTTGCGCCTTGATGAGAGGGTTTTCATGGGTAGCAATGGTATTGAAGAAATTTCTAGAAAGTTTAGTAATATCATTGTCAATAGAATCAATTTTTAAATCTTGATGAATTGTAGAGTTGCAGACAACCAGAGTGCACCAGTGATGATACGAAGAAGTTTGTTTATGAATCAAATAATGTAAAACCACTCTGATGATATCCCTGTCTTAGCATTTATTTGTCTTAACATTCATATTTTAAAACAGCGATTCATCTTATAGTATAATATATGTATTCATAATTTAAAATCTGTATAAAAAGATATTTAAAAAAAAGCGAATTTTTTAAAATTTAGTGTTGCAGCTTCTTATATTGTATGGTAGAAGCTTCTTTTTCTCTTGTCTTTATTCCATAAACATTTTTATATTCACATTACATTTTATTTTAAGAGTGACATTAATTTAATGGCTTTTGACATTTCGTCAATCACTTGAAGATAATTAATTATTTTTGAATTTGCTATGCCTGTAACTGTAATCAAGATCTTCAAAAAAGCGCTAATTTGTAAATTTGTATTTTCGTTTTATATTATATATCATTAAAAATCATCTCGCTCCCTTTAAATTTATAATGCATATTATAAAGCTGAAAAATAAATTAAATAAGTTGTTTAAAAGAAGTTCGTGATAACTGTTCGAATTTCTGGTAAAAATTTTATCTTTAAAATAAAATTTTAATTTACTTCAAAAATTTTTGATTTTAATTCTTTCTTCATATGAGCATTAGTTTTTGTAATGCAAGAACAGTATTACCTTTTTTCAGTTATGAAAATTAGTGAATATCTTTTAATTTTTGTATTATAATGTATGTTTATGTTTACTGAGTGCGCAAAACAGATAATTAAACAGAGATATACTACACAAATACTTTTTTAAAATATGAAATTTGTCATATATGAAAAAGAAAGTTAAAAAACATTTGTTTAAATTTTTATGAATAATATGCTAAGATGATGATATTTTTAATGAAAAAATGTTATTTTAATTACTGTACTTAGAAATACACATGCTGTGACATATATAACTTGGGTAAAGCTTAAAAACTATAATTTAATTTTTATTGGATCTTAATATATTTACTACTGTTTTCCTTTCAATTTGTTTCTTCTTTTTTATGCTTCCTCTTTTTTTTTTTTAACGTAAACAATATCTGCGTGAGTTTTTCAATTTTTCTTTTTTTTTTTGTTTATCTGTTGTCAAAAAGTATATGTAGCTGATGTAATTTAAATCTGAAGGAAGTTTTAATATATTTAAAAATAATGGTATTTAATTTAGTTTGTATCAGAAATTTTTTCATTATGGTTATGAAATACATTACTCTAAATATCGCTCAGTTATGCTAACATTTTTCTGAATTTTTTGTTCATATAAAAGAAACAAGATTAGATGATGAGAAAACCATATTTTTATAGTTAAATAATAATTTACACCCTTATTAATACAATAGGACCATCATTTCTTGTGCAGATGTTTGAAAAAAAAACTATAATTAGAATAGAATTTTATTGATTAAATGCTTCAGTGTTAAGAAATACATGTACTGTTTTATCTAAACAATAAAAATTACACATATGTAAATATTTTTACTTGTCAAGCTATATAAATGAAATTCAGATGATAATTGTATTTTGCTAAAAATATTGACTTAAACATACTTTTTAAAATATTTGGTAATTTCAGTTTGAATATTTATAATATTTTAAAAATCTGTTTCAGTAATTTCACAAACATAAATTTAGCTTCTCACAGTTAACAAAGGTTTTAATCATAGAAGCAATAGTTAGAACATCACAATGACCTTGATCAGCATAAACTTCGTCTTTATCATCAACATTATACTTTTCATTAATTGAAATAACCTCTGTATATCTATAAAATCCATTTCATATTTACATTGTCGAATTGACAAAGGCTGAAAAACCAGACTGACTATTCATGTAAGAAGTTTCCACAGGATATCACAGTTGCTAACAATTATGCTTATTTTTTAATAGCAGTAACTCTCTTTGACTTTATATAATTTAGGATATCCTTTCCCTAAACATTTTTGCTATATATTTATCAACCAGAAATAAATTTAGGAATTCCAGAAGTCTTCAAATATAATAAGATTTTTTTATTCTTAAATTTTACAATTTCATGATTGTAACACCTCTTTCAAACATTCTCTCTTTGATAGGTGCAAATATTTGTTTTTACTAATCTGTTAAGGATATTTAAGCTTATTAAAAATATGAAATGTTAAATTACAATTATGATTATCTCTAAATTAAAAAAAATATATATATATATATTATTTTGCTGTAAGAAAACATTTAAATTATTATTATGATATATATATATATCATAATAATAGTTTAAATGTTTTCTTACTACAGCAATTTTGATGGAATAACTAATAAATAAATAAATAAGACCCTTAATTGTCATATTTATTTGCCGCAAATTTAATCCTTATTGGTTGTAGATTTTTTAATTTATTATATCATTGTTATTTCAACGAAAATGTTTTAATTGGGAATATAGAGTCACTACCATAGTTATGGATCTTGAAATATGTATATAATCTATAGTATAAAGAAAGTTTACTTCTTTATAGAATCTGCAAAATTATGGGTGAGAGTTAATTATTTTTAATAGGTTAATTTAGTATACATTTTCCATTAATTATGTTATCAAAATGATTATCTGCAGCTGCTTAAGTATTTTCTCTAATTATAAAGTATAATATTAGATTCGGGACTTACAGGGGTTTAAAAATAATGGAAACACCTGTGAATAAAAGTGGCATGTAAGAATGCGCCGAAGTAAGTATTAAAATGTAATCATAGCTAAAGATTTTTTAATATGAAAAGTATAAATCATAATAATATAAGGTAGCTTTCATAAAGTTGTATACGTCTTGAATTTTGTCAGAAGCGTAAAATGTCAGACATCATAGACTTTCAAAGAGACCAAATTGTAGGAGCCCGTCTAGCTGGAGCAAGTGTAACTGAAACATCCCGACTTTGAACCGTTTCTAGAGGTATGGTGTCTAAAGTCATGACAGCATACACACAATATAGCAAGACTTGTTCGGAAAAGTAAAAGAGTGGATGAAAAGAGAAGCTCAGGGAAAGAGACCGACGGGTATTGAAGCAGATTGTGATGCCTCAAAAGCGAACAATTGCAGCAAAAGGGCCGCAGAGCTCAATCAGCATCTGGATTCTCCAGTGTCAGTCATTACAGTTAGAAGGCACCTTCATAAACAGGACATTTACATCAGAGCAGCAATTCTTAAGCCACTTGTAACCGATGTTAATGCCAAATGTCATCTACAGTTGTGCCACACCCTACAAAACCTAGTCTATTGATAAGTGGAAGAAAGTAATATGGTCTGATGAATCATCTTTCACACTATTCCCTACAACAGGACAGGTATACGTTTGGCAAAAACCTGCATCAGCGTATGATTGTGATTGTCTCCTTCCAACTGTGAAGTATGGACAACCGTGTTGTGGTTTTCTACTGGACCAATCGTAACCCTGAAAGGGAGAATCACTGGGGAGAAGTATAGAGAAATTTTAGCTGACCAGGTCCATCCTATGATGCAAACTTTGTTTCCCTGCAGGAGATGGAATTTACCAGGATGATAATGCACCTATCCATGCAGAATTGTCCAATCATGGTTTGATGAACACAAGGGTTAAGTTAAACATCTACCTTTGCCTGCACAATCACCCGACCTCAATATCATTGATCTGTTATGGTCTATTTTAGAGCATTCAATATGGAATCAATATCTTCCACCGGCATCTCTCCCAGAACTCCAGAATATCTCCTTGAAGAATGGTACAATATTCCTCTAAACACTATTTCAGCACTTGTTGTGAATCGATTCCTGAGCGAATCCAAGCTGTATTACATGCCAAAGGCGTTCCTACACCATACTAATAAATTATTCTATATAAATCTATGGTGTTTCCATTATTTTGATAGCCCTCTGTATATTAATTATAAGTTCAGATATTCTTGTTTTATTACCAATTTGTTTTTATTAACTATGAAAATTGCCCTTCAGATATTCTATATGTGATATTATATGGATATGTTAATATTTTGGTTATATTTTATTGGCAATTGTTTCAAGCAATAAAATGTGTTATATTTATTATTTCTGAAATGTCAAAAGAAAAAGTAATTGCAAAAATAGTTAATATTACATGCTAATTTTTTTTTTCTTTGTAAAAATATGGCAAATAAGTTTCCATTTATAAAATTAAAACCATGCGTAACCTAATAATAATACCTTCTCTTTATCCAGGTTTTTGTTCTAGCATAATTAATGCAAAAAATAAAAAATGAAATTTATTTTAAAAAATGTATTTTGTTTTCATCTTACACTGAAGTAGTATTTTTTTTTTTTTTTTTTAAGAGACTTTTCTTTGAATTTTTGGAACAAAAACAATTTTATTGTTTTTTTTTAAGTAATTATTTCATTTTTTTTTTTCAGATTATTTTTAAAACTTCTAGAAAATGGTTGGTATCATAAAGAAATTAGATGAGACTGTTGTGAACAGGATAGCTGCTGGTGAAGTTGTTCAGAGACCAGCTAGTGCTTTAAAAGAAATGATTGAAAATAGGTTTAAATTCATTTATTTTTATCCTATATTATTAATTTTAAATAAAATGACTCATCATAAAAATTATATGGACTTCACCATATAGCACATGACTCTTTGCCTATTATATAACCTTAAACCAACGTTCTTTGCTGAATTGATACATATTATACTTGTGTATTACATTTCTAAATATGATAAACATTGTTTTTCCTCTTTCATTAAAAAAAAAAAAAAAAAATGTGAGAAAATAATACCAAAATGAGCAATTGGCATTTTCAACAGATGTTGTAAAAAATTTATCTCTAATCATTTAAAGAGGATTACACAACATCAATCTTTCGAGTAAAAAATATCCTTCCAATTGAATATGTATATGGAAAAATTGATGTAAGATGCATTTTTATTTTGGCCAACTGAAGGCTCGCTATTTGAAACAGTAGTAATTATACAGATATTTGAAAAGAAAATTAGGTACTTACATATTAACGGTACCTTAGCGACAGTTGCGCCAATAAAGAGCACACGTCAACCGCAGCTACAGATTAGGCGCCAATCTACACTTAAAAATTTTTGTTCCAAATAATAAAATATTTCTGAAACACTTCATTTAAAATCAAAACGCTTTCAAAATATTTTTTATTCCAAATAATAAAGATTGGCGACACTTAAAAACGCCAAGTCTGTCGCCAAGGTACCGTTAATACGTAAGTACCGAAAAATTAGTACAAAAATAGTAAAATTCCACTTATTTTTGATGGGAAGAGTTAGCCTGAGTATTTCCTCTTTATTTAATCACAATTCATAGCATCATTAAGCAGCTGGGTTCAGATATAAATATCAATTAAATAAATTTGTCAATTCATTTTTACAATGAATAGTACATATATATTTTATTATTTACATATACTTTTAAGTGAAATTTTATCTTTTATTATATTATTGAATAAAATTTCTAAGAGATGTACATATTTGTTTTCATAAATCTCATTTTAATTTGTGAGATGGGTTTAATTTACTTTATTCCTTTTATTTTAAAAACCTTTGCAAACCGTTTTAGAAATTATTTCACATTGATAAGGTTGAAACTAACAAAAGATATTACTTGAAGATATTTGTAATCTAGTTATTCATAAAACTTAAAAAATATTTTTATATATTAAAAGTTGTTTACAATTATTAATATTTTAAATTAATTTCTTTAAAGTTTTTATTATTTTATTTTATTTAAGTACAAGGAACCAGTATGGCATGATAGCATGTATTAAAAATATTTTACAAAAAGAGACTAAAATATGTCTTATAATTTCTTAGATTTCACAATATTTTCTTCATAATGGAAAGATTCATAATATTTTCTTCTTTTCTGAATTAAAACTATGTTTTCAGTAAAATGTAAAATATATTGAAGAGCTTACTTTTCTCTTATTATTCTTGAATAAAATATTTAACTTTTCATTTTTATTTTATTTTCAAGTTTGGATGCCAAAGCTACTAGCATTCAAATAATAGTGAAATCTGGAGGAATAAAAATGCTACAAATACAAGATAATGGTACTGGTATTAAGGTAATCATAATTCTTCAATATATTTTCTTTTCTTTTCTTAATGTTTTTATCAAAAGAGAGTTATTTTTTTAAATAGTGAATAGTTTAGTAATAATAATTAAGTTAATAAATAATAATATGATATGTAATAAATAATAGTTAAGTAGTTTATTTTTCAGCATTATGAAAAATAAAAATTTATATATTTCTTGTTGCAATTAAATGAAATTTATATTCAAAATATTTAATTAACATTTTATAATTTTTCTCATAATGTTATTGATATTTCTTTGTATCATTATTATTATTTTTTAAATTGATAGTTTTCCATTCAAATTTTCTTAAATTGCTGTATAAATTTCACTAATTCAATTTGCATATTATGAAGTTAAATTTAAAATGCAGATGTTCTATTCATGTATTGATTTCCTTTTGCTTCAGAATGATATATCTGTCATCCATTAGCATTTTTTCCCTCGACCATTCTTATTGCTGTATATGATTTGGAAGACTTTCTAAGCTCATGAAACAACAGTTTTGTTAAAATCAAAACTGTTGGGCTATGCTTGTCACACTACACCCCTCTTCAAGCTTTATCAATAATTCTATTACATATAAAGCCATCCATAATTTAGCCATATGGCACATATGAAATCACTTAATTTGCAGAAAGTGTTTTTAATAATACATTTTTCTCCTTATTGTAGTCAACTTGGGAAATGACATCCTGTTTCTTATATTTGCATACAAATAATCTTTCCATTAAGTTGAAGGTTCATTATACTAATTGTTATAAATTCTTTTACAATTTTATGGTTGTTTGCTTAAAAATTACATTGTTGCTTATGTTATGCATGCCAATGTATAAAAAGCATGTTAAAATCATCATGCCAAAATATTCGTATTAAAAATGTTTCATAATTTTAGATGCTATTGAGGGGTCATACTGGATGTGAAATAAATGTTGGTACATACTTTAAAAGGAAGTTGTCCACATCAAAAAGATTGAGAATTACATAACAACTATAGATAAAAAATGTCATTGGAAATGGTAATCAAGTGGTACAAGAAATGAAAGGACATATGATAGAGATAAATAGAAATATTTATTGTTCTAAGAATTACATATGATGTAGGCAATATATTACAATAGATGTTTAAAAGTTTTGTTTCACCAGATGATGTATGCGTT
>BPLR01015320.1:0-114572 GCA_021605095.1 Caerostris extrusa
ATCGGCAGTCAGACGGTTGACTTTCAGTCAGTAATACCCAATTACACACAATAGTTTTTCTAATGAAATTTGCAAAACTAAAAAAAAATATTTTTTTTGTGACCGATCAACGCCATATCATAAATGTCAATTATTTAATTAAAAAAGATTAGGGTGAGATTGAAATAAGAAAATATTTCTTGTAATCAGAAGAGCTCAAAAATTTCAGAATCACAGCTTTATGAATGTAAGCATGCGAGCTTATTTCAAGCTGTCAAAACAAATGGTTGATTTTCAATCAATAATACCCTACAATAAACCACTAAACAGAAAGACACGCTAATGTATAGCAAAATCACACAAAAGTAAAATATTAACCGAACTTCTCGGTTAATTCCCTTCCTCAAGGAAACTTTTATCAGAATTCAAACAATTCCACTTTGTGGCGAACAAACAGGAGCGAAATTGTTCTCCGAAAAACAGACTCATAAAGTGGAACGCGCTTTCTTTAATGCAAATGCGCTATGGAGAACACGTTAACTAAATAAGCTGCCACTGCAACAGCTGGCGAAAGTTCAAAACAACTGAACCGGAACACTCCGAGAAATTTGATTTCACAATAAACTCTTCCGGTGCGGTGGTGTGAGAGATTTGCATATCTTCTCAAATGAAAGCTCGCTCTGGGCTGCGTAAGGATTCTGCAAATGAATATCTCTGAGATCTGAACTGTACACAGAAACAAAAGGTTTTCTGTCTGCATATCTGGTTGGCCGTGTGTGCAAGTGTTTCTCGTATCAGTAGAATAGGTAGTTTTATTTTTCACATATAAATTGAATATAGGTAAAAAAGGAATATAACTTTTATTTAAAATAATTTCGTCTAGCATTCTTATAATTTGGATATAATTAATATTTCACTAACAGATTAATGCAAAATATGTCTTTTATTTAAAGCTGTTAGGTTCTTAACAATGTGATATTTCTAGATACGCAAGGAAACAAAAACCGACAAAATATAACAATGTTTTCCAAAATGTATTAAATGGAAAATATATAGTATTATATGAAGATAAAAATATATTTTTCCTGTCATAGCTAGATATCAAAAGTACATATTAATTACTTATAAGAATAAAATTAACCCTTGGATATTAATGTTCTGAATTTTTGCAATTTTTTAAAAATTAAAGTTGTCACGTAATTAAAAAGAAAAACTGAATAAAATTTCGAAACTATGAATAAAATGTATGAAAAAAATTGTGTACATATATATGATAGTACATAACTTTAAAGCTATAACACTTATAAAACAATTTGTTTCCAAATTAATCGGCTTTTTTTATTTAATACGTAGTAAAAAATTAGAAATTTATGAATTATTAATTTCCTAAAATCCTTATTTATTTATTGCTAAATTGCCATTTCGTCTATAATTTATTGCACTCTCTAACGGCGTGATGGTACTAATCAATGACGTCATATCCGGTAATAATTTCTATCTGTTATTTTCCATTAACAATTAGAAAATATTTTGAAATTTAAATGGAAATTTTTTTGAAGTTCATGGGATTTTTTCAAATCTTTCAGTATTTATCAACAACTAATTTTTTTTACATTTTTATTTATATACAGTGATATAGAATTTTCCTTTACTATTTTCCAAACATTAATTTTTAATTTGAATAAGAAGTTCATCGGCTTGATGGCCAATTGGCTAGCCCTCTGTCTTTGGCACCACAGGGTTCAGGTTTGAAACCTGGCAGTGGCATGGTTGTTTGTTTGCAGTTCTGAATCCACTGACTTGTAGGTCCCAGTCTAGTTAGTTAAAATGTGCAGAAAAATTACCATATACCAATAAACATAAGAAATTTTGTTCTCGAATATTACTTGGTTTCTTAGAATTTTATGTTTTTTACTCTCGCAATTGAATTTTTAACTTTAATTAAAAACCACACTTAAAAATACCTTACTTTATGTGGCTGATCAATGCCATGCCAGTTATTTAATTAAAAATAATTTAAAAAAAAAAAAATTCCTGTTATCATGGAAAGCTAGAAGATTTCATAACCACAGTTTAATAAGCATGCGAGTTTATTGAAACTGGCAAATCGGCAGTAAAACCAAATGGTTGACTTTCAGTCAATAATGCCCAATTACAATAAACCACTAAAGAATAAGACACGCTAATGTATAGCAGAATCACAGAAAAAGTAAAGATATTAACCGAACTAATCTGTTAATTCAACTTCCTCAAAGAAACTTTATCAGCATGCAAACAAGTCCACTTTGTGCGATCAAACGGAGCGAAATTATTCTTCGAAAACAGATTCATAGGACCGGAACGCGCTGCTTTAATGCAAATGCGCTTATGGAGAACACGCTAACTTGACTAAGTCCGCCACTGCAACAGCTGGCGAAAGTTCAAATTAAGTGAACCGGAACACTCTTAGAAATTTGATTTCACAAATAACTATTTCCGGTGGGGTGGTGGAGAAATCTGCATATCTTCTCAAATGAAAGCTTGCTTTGGGCTGCATATGAACTCCGCAAAATGAATATCAGTGAGATCTGGGCTGTACACAGAAACAAAAGATTTCTATTTGCGTATCTGCATAGCAGTGTGCATGTGTTTCTCGTAACAGTAGAATATAGAGTTCATATTTTTACATATAAATTCACTCACCTTAACCTCGCAATGTTCACCTAAACCTAAATCTAAAAAAAAAACCTTAGTTCAAAAAAAACCTAAAATTATAATTTTTGTTAATGTTCAATTAGTTAGTCTATATCATTTCAATTTCAATCTATTTTTTTGTTAAGTGAAAAGATAACTGATCTCATTTCAATTTCAGTTCTTTTGTTAAGTAAAATGAGAAATGATCTCATTTCAATTTCAATTTAATTTTTTTGTTAATAAAAATGAGAATAGATCTCATTTCAATTTCAATTTAATTATTTTTATAAAATGAGTTGAGAACTGTTTCAATTGCAATTTATTTTTGAACAAATGAAATAACCTAGGGCATGTCTAAGTCTTCTTGAATTAAAGCAAATTAAATACTTATGTTTCATTGGAAATTATATTATTTTAGCAAAGATGTAAATTTGCAAGTAAAAACATTTTTTTAAGAAAGTAAATTAAACTGGGTATGGATAAAATGTGTTTTATTTACAAGGAGGCAGATAAAATTTTAGCACGACTGGTGAAAGCAGTTATTAATACATACATTTTTATTAGCACACATGAAATTATTTCTAAACATAGTAAGTTTGTCTTACAGAATTCTTCTTATTCTTCTTCATTAGCGCAACAGTCCCATGGTGAGCCAAGGCCATGTCCCTACTGGTTACTACTACTACAGATTTATAGAAAAGATATATTTTTCTTTTACATGACAGGTATTATCAGTTCTTCACAGAATTATTAATGATTACCCTTCACAGAATTATTAAGGATTATAATTGGTGGAATTTTTAATTCCACTTATTTTGGAACGGATCTATAGAATCTCACTTTGCGACATTTACAAAAATGAAATATCATTGGCTTATTATTATAATTAAAAGGTATGCATATGGTTAAAAGATTATGTAATAAATACTTATTCAATACATTATATTGCTGAAGTTTTAAAATAATTTAAAATTTTAAAAATTTATCCTACACATATACATTACAGTCTTTTCGGATTCTTTTTTTAGAAAAACCTCTTAAAGCATCTATTTATTTAAATATATTTCCAATACACATGCGTTAAAATATTCTAAAACTGAACTCAGTCCTCAAACATTTCATATCGCTTCGCTATATTTCGTCCATTTTGAATAGCTACAAGTCTGCACTGCGTTCCACCATTAAAGTAAACTCGTGCCACATTTTAACTTTTAAACGATCTATTTACTTCTGCAACGGTCCACTATGGGTGAAAAATCGTTTTCACCGAATACCGCTGCCACACACGATTTCATAAATCTCGCCTCCTGATCAATATTTACCCTGAAAAGCGAAATATTTTACAATAAAAGCTTTCCGATATGGCAGTGATAGAGTTTATTTCCGTTTTTTGTGCATCGTAAGAGTTCAAAGAGAAATAGTAGCGTCAGAGCAAACAGGCAGAACAATGTTTGAATTTCGAGTTCTTTGTTTTTCTTTGATCGAAAATTCTAGGAGACGCCGTGTGTTTGCAGCACACTTGCAAACATAAATCAAGACGAAATGGGTACGTTCGTCTTGCATTGGTCTGCTTTTGTAACAACAAAAAGAGTTTTAGAATCATTTTGCATTTGTTTTTGCTGCAATCATTGTAGACATACAACGTTGATATACAACAGTAGTAAAAGAAATCTTTAAAAATAAAATAGAAATTTTGTATTTGTATATTTTGAAACTTGTAATAAAAACTTACCTTCTTTTTTGTTTATTAAAATGCATATGAGTAATTGGGAATATATAAGGATTTACATATTGACTTTGTAATAGTTGGTACATTTTTTTGTTATTTCCTATGAATAAGTTACAATTACTCTTTCTGATTATTATGAAATGAAATTGGATATGAAATTGTTATTTAAACGTTGAAACCATTTCTTTGTTTTTGTCAAGAAATATCCAAATTTGAAGAAAATATTCGAAAATTATTAATATTATATTACATTGATATTTTTTATAATATACTAAATAATAATAGCATTTTCAAAGAATAATAAATGTTATTAGTGTACTACGTAAAACAGTGAATAGTACTTAGAAGAATAGTATAGTTTAGAATATTACGTCAAATATATACACTGTTGTTAGTACGTAAAATTCCAAAGTAAGTAATAATAAACGTTAGTAATATGTTACGTTAAATAATAAATGTTAGCAATTTTATGCTAAATAATAAATGTTAGTTATACTAAAGCACTAACATTTATTGAGTGACCAGCGTTCGGTGCTACAGGTTTCAGATTCGATTCTTAGTGATGCCATTGGATGTTTGTAATGGTTTAGAATCCACTTTAAACCGTAGGTCCTGGTTTAATATGATCGTACAGCTTTGCAGGGAAATTGTTACTCAGCGTCCATAACTTATCTTAGCTATAGGCACCCTGGGTAATATTAAGTGAGTGATATCGGTGCAGCCCTTGCTTATGGAATATTAAGATCTCGATCTGAGTATTCACCAGGCTACATTAGAAAAATAATAATTAATGAATACCAAATGGATCTATAAAGTCTAACTTTGTGATATTTATAAAAAAACAAGATTATTTTCAAAAATGAAATATTATTACTATTAGCATATTATTATAATTTTAATAGCTATTCAGTGTAAAGGTAAGAAAAACCGTTAAGAGATTACGTAATAAATACTTTTTACATATATCATATTTCTGACATTTTGAAATAACTTTAATTTTTAAAAAATAAACCTACAAATATGTATTAGTGTCTTTTTTGGTTTTTCTTTTTTAGAAAGACTTCCTAATTCATCCATGTATATATTTAAATATATTTCCGATATATATACCTCAAACTTTTCATATCGCTTAGCTGTATTTCGTCCATCTTGAATAGCTAAACGTCTACACTGTATTCCATCATTAAAGTAAAGTCGTGCCACATTTTTAACTTCTAAACGATCTATTTACTTCTGCAACGGTCCACTATGGGTGAAAAATCGTTTTCACCGAATACCGCTGCCACACACCATTTCATAAATCTCGTGTCCTGATCAATATTTACCCTGCAAAGCGAAATATTTTACACTAAAAGCTTTCCGATATGGCAGTTATAGAGGTTTATTTCCGTTTTTTGGGCATCGTAAGAGTTCAAAGATAAAGTAGCTTCAGATCAAACAGGC
This sequence comes from Caerostris extrusa, assembly GCA_021605095.1. Classification (NCBI taxonomy): domain Eukaryota; kingdom Metazoa; phylum Arthropoda; class Arachnida; order Araneae; family Araneidae; genus Caerostris; species Caerostris extrusa. Next base: position 5,825 of record BPLR01015320.1, read on the forward strand.
AGAATAATGTTTGAATTTCGAGTTCTTTGTTTTCTTTGATCGAAATTCTAGGAGACGCCATGTGTTTGCAGCACACTTGCAAACATAAATCAAGACAGAAATAGGTACGTTCGTCTTGGAATGGGGTCTGCTTTTACAACAACAGAAAGAGTTTTAGAATCATTTTGCATTTGTTTTTGCTGCAATCGTTGTAGACATGTAACGTTGAATACAACAGTAGTAAAAGAGAAATCTTTAAAAATAAAATAGAAATTGCGGATTTGTATATTTTGTAACTTGTAATAAAAAAGCTCTTCTTTTTTTTGTTTATTAAAATGCATATGAGTAATTGGGAATATAAGGATTTACATATTGAATTTGGGATACATTTGCTTGTTATTCCTATGAATGAATATAATTACTCTTTCTTATTATTATCAAGTGAAATTGGATGTGAAATTGCCATTTACCCTTCAAACCAATTCTATATTATTATAAAGAAATATCCAAGTTGAAGAAAATATTCGAAAAGTATTAATATTAAATTAGATTAATACTTCTTTATAATATACTAAATGTTAATAGCATATTGCATATAATAATAAATGTTATTAGTATACTACGTAAAACAGTGAATAGTACTTAGAAGAATAGTATAGATTAGAATTTTACGTCATATATATATACACTGTTAATATAGTACTTCAAATTCTAAATGCTAGTAGTATGCGACGTAAAATAAATGTTAATAATATACTACGTAAAATAATAAATGTTAGCAATATATTGCGTTAAATAATAAATGTTAATGCTATACTACGAAGCACTAATATTTATTGAGTGGCCAGCGTTCGGTGCCACAGGTTTCACATTCGATTATGAGCGGTGCCATGGATGTTTGGTTCAGAATCCACTTTAAACCAGGTCCCGGTCTATTATGATCGTTCAGCGTTGCGAGGACATTGTTACTCAGCGTCCATAGCTTATCTTAGCTATACGCCCACCCTGGGAAATATTAAGTGAGTAATGTCAGTGCAGCAATTGTTTATGGCATGTAAAGATCACGGTCTAAATATTCGCAGGCTGCATTAGGAAAATAATAATTAATGAATACCAAATGGATCTATAAAATCTAACTTTGAAATATTTATAAAAAAGATTATTTTTAAAAATGAAATATTATCACTAGTAGCTTATTATTATAATTTTAACAGCTATTCGGTGAAAAGGTAAGAAAACCGTTAAAAGATTATGTAATAAATACTTCTCCAATACATTATATTTCTAAAGTTTTAAAATAATTTAAAGTTTTCAAAAATTTACCTACAAATATGAGTTAGTGCCCTTTCGGTTTCTTTTTCTAGAAAAACTCTTAATCTATCTATTTATTTAAAAATATTTCCGATACACATATGTTAAAATATTCTAAACAGAACTCAGACATCAAACTTTTCATATCGCTTAGCTATATTTCGTCCACCTTGAATAGCTACAAGTCTGCACTGCGTTCAATCATTAATGTAAACTCGTACCGCATTTTAACTTCTAAACGATCTATTTACTTCTGCAACAGTCCACTATGGGTGAAAAATCGTTTTCACCAAATACCGCTGCCACACACGGTTTCATAAATCTCGCCTCCTGATCAATATTTACACTGCAAAGCGAAATATTTTACTATAAAAGCTTTCCGATATGGCAGTGATAGAGGTTTATTTCCGTTTTTTGGGCATCGTAAGAGTTCAAAGAGAAATAGTAGCTTCAGAGAAAACTGGCAGGGCAATGTTTGAATTTCGCGTTCTTTGTTTTCTTTGATCGAAATTCTAGGAGACGCCGTGTGTTTGCAGCACACTTGCAAACATAAATCAAGACGAAATGGGTACGTTCGTCTTGGATTGGGGGGGGTGTTTTGCACCACAAAAGAGTTTTAGAATCATTTTGAATTTGATTTTGCTACAATCGTTATAGACATATAACGATTCAGATACTGTTCAATGTCATAGTAGTAAAAGGAGAAATCTTTAAAAATAAAGTAGAAATTTTGGATTTGTATATTTTGTAACTTGAAGGTAATAAGAACTCTTTTTTTCTGTTTTTAAAAATGCATATGAGCAATTGGGACTATAAGAATATGCACATTGAATGTTGTAATTGTTCGGTACATTTGCTTGTTATTTCTATGAATAAGTTACATTTAAATGTTAAACTAACTCTTTTGTTTGGTAAGAAATTTCCAAGGCTAGAAGAAAATACTACCTATAGTATATATAGTACATAGAATAATAAATGCTCTTAATATACTACGTAAAAACAGTAAATAGTGCTTAAAAGAATGGAACAATTTAGAATTACGTAGTATACTACGTAATTCTAAATGTTAATAAATGTTCTAAATAATAAATGTTAGCATTATATTACGTTAAATAATAAATTTTAGTGCTATACTACGAAACACTACCATTTATTGAGTGACCAGCGTTCGGTGCCACAGGTTTCCCATTCGATTATGAGCGGTGCCATGGATGTTTGGTTCAGAATCCACTTTAAACCGTAGGTCCCGGTCTAATATGATCGTACAACATTGCGAGGACATTGTTACTCAGCGGTCATAGCTTATACGCACACCCTGGGTAATATTAAGTGAGTAATGTCGGTGTAGCACTTGCTTATGGCATATAAAGTTCATGGTCTAAATATTGGCCGGCTGCATTAGAAAAACAACAATTAATAAATACCAAATGGATCTAAAAAATCTAACTTTGCGACATTTATAAATCCAAGTTTATTTACAAAAATGAAATATTATCAGTATAAGGTTATTATAATTTTGCTATTCAGTGAAAAGGTAAGAAAACCGTTAAAAGATTATGTAATAAATACTTCTCCAATACATTATATTTCTAAAGTTTTAAAATAATTTCAATTTTTAAAAAATTTACCTACAAATATGAGTTAGTGCCTTTTTGGTTTCTTTTCTAGAAAAACTCTTAATCTATCTGTTCATTTAAAATATTTCCGATACACATATGTTAAAATATTCTAAATAGAACTCAATCCTCAAACTTTTTCATATCGCTTAGCTATATTTCGCCCATCTTGATTAGCTACAAGTCTGCACTGCGTTCAATCATTAATGTAAACTCGTGCCACATTTTAACTTCTAAACGATCTATTTACTTCTGCAAGGTCCACTATGGGTGAAAAATCGTTTTCACCGAATATCGCTGCCACACACCATTTCATAAATCTCGAGTCCTGATCAATATTTACCCTACAAAGCGAAATATTTTACAATAAAAAAAGCTTTCCGATATGGCAGTGATAGAGGTTTATTTCCGTTTTTTGTGCATCGTTCAAAGAGAAATAGTAGCGTCAGAGCAAACAGGCAGAACAATTTTCGAATTTCGCGTTCTTTGTTTTCTTTGATCGAAATTCTAGGAGACGCCGTGTGTTTGCAGCACACTTGCAAACATAAATCAAGGCGAAATGGGTACGTTCGTTTTGCATTGGGGTCTGCTTTTGCAACAACAAAAAAGAGTTTTAGAATCATTTTGAATTTGTTTTTGCTACAATCGTTGTAGACATATACCGATTCAGATACTATTCAATGGCATAGTAGTAAAACGGGAAATCTTTGAAAATAAAATAGAAATTGTGGATTTGTGTATTTTGAAACTTGAAGGTAATAAGAGCTTTTTTTTCTTTTTTTGTTTGTAAAAATGCATATGTGCAAGTGGGAATATAAGAATATGCACATTGAATGTTGTAATTGTTTGGTACATTTGCTTGTAATTTCTATGAATAAGTTACTATTACTCTTTCTGATTATTATCAAGTGAAATTGGATATGAAATTTTCATTTAAATGTTAAACTAACTCTTTGTTTTTGCCAAGAAATTTCCAATTTTAGAAGAAAATACCACCTATAGTATATATAGTACGTAGAATAATAAATGCTTTTAATATACTACGTAAAAACAGTAAATAGTGCTTAAAAGAATAGAACAATTTAGATTTACGTAGTATACTACGTAAAATAATAAATGTTAGCAATATATTACGTTAAATAATAAATGTTAGCAATATATTACGTTAAATAATAAATGTTAGCAATATATTACGTTAAATAATAAATGTTAGCAATATATTACGTTAAATAATAAATGTTAATGCTATACTACGAAACACTACCATTTATTGAGTGACCAGCGTTCGGAGCCACAGGTTTCCCATTCGATTATGAGCGGTGCCATGGATGTTTGGTCCAGAATCCACTTTAAACCGTAGGTCCCGGTCTAATATGATCGTACAGAGTAGCAAGGACATTGTTACTCAGCGTTCATAGCTTAACTTAACTATACGCACACCCTGGGTAATATTAAGTGAGTAATGTCGGTGCAGCCCTTGCTTATGGCATATAAAGATCACGGTCTAAATATTCGCAGGCTGCATTAGGAAAATAATAATTAATGAATACCAAATGGATCTATAAAATCTAACTTTGAGATATTTATAAATCCAAGATTATTTTCAAAAATGAAATATTATCAGTATTAGGTTATTATAATTTTAACAGCTATTCAGTGAAAAGGTAAGAAAACCGTTAAAAGATTATGTAATAAATACTTCTCCAATACATTATATTTCTAAAGTTTTAAAATAATTTCAATTTTTAAAAAATTTACCTACAAATATGAGTTAGTGCCTTCTTGGTTTCTTTTCTAGAAAACTCTTAATCTATCTGTTCATTTAAAAATATTTCCGATACACATATGTTAAAATATTCTAAATAGAACTCAATCCTCAAACTTTTCATATCTCTTAGCTATATTTCGCCCATCTTGAATAGCTACAAGTCTGCACTGCGTTCAATCATTAATGTAAACTCGTGCCACATTTTAACTTCTAAACGATCTATTTACTTCTGCAAGGTCCACTATGGGTGAAAAATCGTTTTCACCGAATACCGCTGCCACACACCATTTCATAAATCTCGAGTCCTGATCAATATTTACCCTACAAAGCGAAATATTTTACAATAAAAGCTTTTCGATATGGCAGTGATAGAGGTTTATTTCTGTTTTTTGTGCATCGTTCAAAGAGAAATAGTAGCGTCAGAGCAAACAGGCAGAACAATGTTCGAATTTCGCGTTCTTTGTTTTCTTTGATCGAAATTCTAGGAGACGCCGTGTGTTTGCAGCACACTTGCAAACATAAATCAAGGCGAAATGGGTACGTTCGTTTTTGCATTGGGGTCTGCTTTTGCAACAACAAAAAGAGTTTTAGAATCATTTTGAATTTGTTTTTGCTACAATCGTTGTAGACATATACCGATTCAGATACTATTCAATGGCATAGTAGTAAAACGGGAAATCTTTTAAAAATAAAATAGAAATTGTGGATTTGTGTATTTTGAAACTTGAAGGTAATAAGAGCTTTTTTTTTTTTTTGTTTGTAAAAATGCATATGTGCAAGTGGGAATATAAGAATATGCACATTGAATGTTGTAATTGTTTGGTACATTTGTTTGTTATTTCTTTGAATATGTTATAATTACTTTTCCTGATTATTTTCAAGTGAAATTGGATATGAAATTTTCATTTAAATGTTAAACTAACTCTTTGTTTTTGCCAAGAAATTTCCGAGGTTAGAAGAAAATCCTGCCTATAGTATATATAGTACGTAGAATAATAAATGCTTTTAATATACTACGTAAAAACAGTAAATAGTGCCTAAAAAGAATAGAACAATTTAGAATTACATAGTACACTATGTAAAATAATAAATGCTTGTAATATACTACGTAAAATTATAAATATTAGTAATGAACTACGAAGACCTGATGGTCAAGTGTATGGCCTCGTTCACAGATTTCGGGTTCGATTCCTAGAGATACCATGGATGTTTATAGTGGTTCAGAATAAAAAACCGTAAACTTTAAACCGTAAAAAAAAAAAAAAAAAAAAAAACCGTTAAAAAAAACTTTAAACCGTAGGTACTAATCTAATAGAACTGTAGAGCTTTGGTCTTAGGGCTGCAAACCTTACACCGTTAGAAGAAAACATCTCCTGTCTCGAAATCTGCCAGTAGACTGATGGCTTTGCCCCATCATACGGCTGTTGCGACACTGAAGAAGAAAGTGAAAATTCTTCTTCTTTCAATGTCAGTTTGGTTATCCACTATGGGTGCTAATTAAAATTAGAATTGATCCCATTTCAATTTCAGTTATAATTCATTTCATTAAGTGAGATGAGAATTAATCTCATTTCAATTTCAATTTAATTACTTTTGTTAAATGAGTTGAGAACTGATTTAATTGTAATTTATTTTTGAAGATATTTTATTCTAAATATATATTTCCGATATACATGCGTTAAAATATTCTAAACAGAACTCAATCCTCAAACATTTCATATCGCTTAGCTATATTTCGTCCACCTTGAATAGCTACAAGTCTGCACTGCGTTCAATCATTAATGTAAACTCGTGCCCCATTTTAACTTCTAAACGATCTATTTACTTCTGCAACGGTCCACTATGGGTGAAAAATCGTTTTCACCGAATACCGCTGCCACACACGATTTCATAAATCTCGCGTCCTGATCAATATTTACCCTGCAAAGCGAAATATTTTACAATAAAAGCTTTTTGATATGGCAGTGATAGAGGTTTATTTCCGTTTTTGTGCACCGTAAGAGTTCAAAAGAGAAATAGTAGTGTCAGAGCAAACAGGCAGAACAAAAATGTTTGAAATTCAGGTTCTTTGTTTTCTTTGACAGAAATTCTAGGAGACGCGTGTGTTTGCAGCACACTTGCAAACATAAATCAAGACGAAATGGGTACCTTCGTCTTGGATTGGGGTCTGTTTTTACAACAACAAAAGGAGTTTTAGAATCATTTTGCATTTGTTTTTGCTACAATCGTTGTAGACATACAACAATTCAGATACTGTTCAATGTCTTTGTAGTAAAATGAGAAATCTTTAAAATAAAATAGAAATTTGGGATTTGTATATTTTGGAACGTGGATGTAATAAGATCTTTTCTTCTTTTTTTGATTATAAAAATGCATATGTGTAGTTGGGAATATAAGGATGTGCACATTGAATGTCGTAATTTTTAGGTACATTTGCTTGTTATTTCTACGAAGGTTACAATTACTTTTCCTGATTATTATGAAATGAAATTGAATTTGAAATTGTCATTTAGACGTTAAACTAATGTTTGCTTTGGAAAGTTTTGTTTGAAGAAAATATTTGAAAAGTTGTGACGTTAAATTATATTAATAATTTTATTATATATTAAATGTTAATATTATATTGCGAGGAATAATAAATGCTATTAGTAACTATACTGTTCTTCTAAGTATTATTGCCTAAAATAGTAAATACTACTTCGAAGAATAGTATAGCTTAGAATTTTACGTAGTATACGATATTAGTAGTATACTACATAAAATAGCAAATGCTAGTAATACTACGTAATTTCTAAGCATACATACGTCTTCACAGAAAAATTACCAGAAAACTATTTAAAAGCAATTTAATTTTAAACGTTATCTGATTTTTAAAGCTATTTAATTAAGACCATTTAATAAAATGCTATTATAATATATTTCTTCTTTTCTTCATTGACCCAACAACCGCATGGTAGGCCAAGGCCGACTGCCTACTGGCAGATATTAAAATATATTTAGCAATTAGAATTAAAATTGTGCAAAACCGCTGACCTGCCAATTCTTATTCTTCTCCTGAAAAAAATAAAAACAACTAAACTTAAACTTCTTCTTCAGTAACTAAGTAGTATTCCTTTTACTTTTTACAAACTTTAATGTAATTCGTGATTTATAATCATGACACAAAATAATATAATTGCTATACTGGCAATTGAACTATTTTGTCCTCAACTAAAATTTTGTCTCGCATGTTATAAAAAATATTTAAGGTTTGAAGAATATATTTAATGAAAACTATTTTTGTTGACTTGGAAAAACAAAGCAAACAAATCTATGTTTGCTAACAAAGTATATTTAGTTCTTTTTAACTTTGCTTTTTCTTAACAAATCTATGAATAATAGCTTGCAAAGTTATATATCATTCACATGTCGTATGACTTAAGAAAATTTAAGCTGAAGAAAATATAGGTGATATCGCAGAAATAGCAAATAGGTTTTCGGTAAAATCTAAAATGGCCGCTTACAGAACTGTTAGATAAGAGGCCCTGGAGATTAGGTAGCACTTATATCTAATTGTCTTTTAGATTACGTTCAAGCCACAGAAGAGAACTATCCCTACCAATTGTACCTCTCCTAATAAAAAATATATCATGCTTAGGAATTTTAACTCATAATTGAAAGCTGAAATAAATTAGTTAACCTTATTGCGCAGATATTCTAAAACCACCTATAGTTAAATTAACTTATTATTATTTACTAATACTTACAATAAAATAATATGCTAAAAAAATACGTTAATAAATAACTTGATGATGATGACGATGATGTACTGACAAAATAAATCTTTTTTTTGTATTAATATATCGCAATATAAAAATAAATATATAAGAATAAAGCGAATGGCGGGAAAGATTAAAGAATAAAAAAAATTCTGCAATATCCTTTTTATTCTTAAGTCGGTGAGATACTTGTTCTCGATTCTGTAAATAGAAATTTTTGTATGTGCATCTATGGTCAAAAAGGCTACACGTTACTTGTTATTAAGATTTTTAAGAATCTCTTAAAATTCAAGGTCATACAGAGATATTTTACTGAATAAGATAATTTGTTTTTACATAAAATTTAAAATTATATAGTAGTAAAATTATTTAGAAAGCATCCAAAAAGAGAATTCATTACAAAAAGTCCCATAAAACTCAGTCATTGCAATTATAGCATTAGAATAAAACTTTAAAACCACGTGATATTACAATACCTAAATCAAATTTTATTCCAGTATTTATAAAAGCATCACATGGAAAAAAATTCAACTTTTTGTTCTTCTACACAAAACTCATTCTTTCTCTATACAGAGCGAATAACAACCAAGATTCCTGGTTTGAAGTAATGTCTTTCCAGAAGAAAAAAATGCCTTTCGGATTCTCCATCATAACCTGCAGGCAAAACCCGGGCACAGAAAATCAGGACAGAGTAATTTATGGGGCATGTTTCCTCAGCAAAGAGAACGTAATATGCCTGGCATTTAAATAACGCCCATTTTTCGTTCTTTCTCTCCCATTTCTATTATGGTTTCCTTTTCCTGGAAGAAAATCATTTACTTTTAGAGATGAAAAGAATCCCTCTCTCTGTCTCATACACCGTCTCTTATTATGCATCAGATATGAATCCCATTTTCACTTAACCCATTCATTCTCATTCATTTTACTTTGCATCTGCATCTCAAAGTATGCAATTTTTGGGATGTATTAAAACTTTATTTGCTTGCATTAGGTACAATTTGTAGGGGTTTTTTGTCGCGCTAGCAAGCTAGAACTTTCTTCTACTTGAGAAAGAATTAGCCTTTTCTTTCCAGTTATTACAGAGATTAAACTTTCCGGAACACTGATATATTAATGGAATCGATTTATGTCGTTTATTAATCTAAAAAATAATAAAAATATAATCAAAATATTTTTAAGTATTATTTGAACTATAAATTTAATTTCCTTCGAAATTGTCTTATTTATGTTAAAAAATTTAAATAACTTCAATATACGAATACAGTGAGTTTACAGTATGTAGTATATATCCATTAGAGTATGTTGTATTAGAAGTAATAGAGCATATACATTTCTCCATTATCTTATGTAGTATTAGGAGAAATAGATTATGTAGTATTAGTAGAATACTCTATTTCATATTCTATGTACTCTATTTCTCGAGTATGTATTAGAAGGAATAGGGCTTTTAATATTTCTCCATTAGAGTATGCGAGTATGCATCAGAAGAAATGGAGTTTTTAGTATTTTTCCGTTAGAGTATGTAGTATTAAAAGAAATAGAGTATATAGAAATAGAATATGTAGAATTTCTCCATTAGAGTATGTAGTATTAGAAGAAGTAGAATATGTAGAAATAAAGTATGCAGTACCAGAAGAAGTAGAATATGTAGAAATAAAGTATGTAGCTTTAATGGAAATAGAGTATGTAATACTTCTCCATTAGATCATGTAGTATTAGAAGAAATGGAGTATTTAGTATTTCTCCATTAAAGTGCGTTGTATTAAATGAAATAGAATATGTATAAATAGAACATTTAATATTTTCTATTAAAGTATGTAGAAATAGAATATGTAGAAATAGAGTATGTAGTATTTCTCCATTACAGTATGTAGTACTAGAAGAAATAGAGTATGTAGAAATAGAATATGTAATATTTATCCATTTATCAAAGTTTAAATGCTCTTACATATTGTCTTAAATAATAAATATAATCACGTTTTTATGCATTTTGAAATACTACTCTAAAAATCAAACTCATGGCGCAAAATCTTTAAATATTTTGATTCAAATTTAAATAGTTTCTTCCTTTTTTTTATCATTTAATCCAAAGTTAATGAAAGTAACCGTTTTAAAAAAAGCCAATGTTTATTTTTCTTTTAATTAGATTTCTAAATTCTATCTGATATTTTATTTATTTATATTTGGGGGGCATCTTTAAATTAATTAACTTTTCTAACAATGTTTACTTAAGTCTTGGATAGGAAAGACAGAAAAAAAAATGCAGTTCAATTAATAATAATCTATGTTTCTTTATAGCGGAATTTAAAGAATGATTACAAATTTAAGCAAATAATGATATCAATTAAGGAAGTTTTGAAGTTTAAATTAAAATAGTATGCATTCTTTAAAACTCAAATACTCATGTTGTTTTTCTAATTTAATTCAGAAATCAATAATTAGATAAAACACAAAATACTTTAATTTAAATTTTAGCATTACATATTAATTATTTAATTTTTAACAATAGTTTTATAGTTATTATTGTAGGCATCGATATTTCTTACGTATTGAAAATATTATATAAATTTCGTTTTATTTTCTAAGAGTAGTAATTAAAAAATTAAGATTTCAGTTAAAATCTTAATATTGTTTAGTATTGCAATGAACTTAATAATTCAAATACTTTTCATTTGCATTATTTTATACTATTTTTATCTATTGGATTAAATAAACGTTATTTTAAATTAATTTGCATCTTGTTTAATGTCAAAAATGTAATGGAAAAACCCTTTTTAATTAACTTGCTTATGTATATTTTGAAATGTTGATTTTTTTTTTTTATAGTTATGTGTAAATAAATTTTTATTCCGCCAATTTATACTTATTATACTGAATGGAGTATCTGAAGAAGAAGTATAAAATATTCCTGTATTTCGAAAATGAATATGGTGGGGTTCACAGTTCGATAAGCAAAGTCCTCCTTGATGACATATTAACTACATAAGCCAGAATGCCCAATCTTTGAGCCTGAAATAGCTTGTTCTAATTTTGGTATTAGAATGCGAGAAACATTTGATAAGCCTCACACGATGTACTCTGGATAACGTATATAGCAGATTATCCACAGTACTGATAATTCTGAGACTTTTCGATGACGTATATTGTGGATTATTCAGAGTACTCTGTAAAAAACGTATATAGTCTATTTTCCAGAGTAATCTAGTTAACGTAGATTATCCAGAGTACCTTTTATAATCTGCTCTTCTAGTGGCGAGTGACCTCTTGTGAAAGTGTTCGGCCTTCGAATTAGCAGACTATTCTGAACACTCTGGATTAAAATATGTAGTAGATTATTCAGAGTACTCTGTAAAACTTATAAAGCAGATTTTCCAGATATTTTATTCGCCCTATATTGCCAGTGTACTGTAACATTAACCTCATATGAAAAATATAATTAAAAAGATTAAGATGCATCAATAGAAACAGAATTGAAAAAATAACTCTTAAAAGAAAAATTTCTCTAAACTGTGTTGAAAATGATAATTTAAAATGATTAATAATGACAATGAGTTTGAAGAGAAACCATTGCGGTTCTAATAATAGGTGGCAATAGTCACCTATTATTAGGATTATTAGAATCACCTATTATTTTTGCAGCATAAATTAAACCCGTTATTCATTGATCCTATCAATGCCCAATTGACCAATTTTTTGACCTTATCAATGCCCCAGTATTCATATTTCTCCTATTGTAAAAAAAATACTATTTCCATTTAATAAATTTTTAAACCTTGTTTGATTTGTCGGTATTGTTTCATTATTGATCTGGAAATATCACATTGTTATCGCATTGTTGTCTCTTTAAATAAAAGATTTACTTGTATTAATTTGTTGAAAGTGAAATAATATTTATATCCTAGTTATAAGATTATCAAAATGATAGACGAAATTATTCTAAATAATCACTTACAATAAAGTTGCAGTCTTTTTTTCAACCCATTTTGATTAACAGTTAGCTTGGCTTATGTGAATGAATTTATATGTGAAAAATATCAACTCCATATTCTACAGTTACGAGAAATGCATGCATACTGCCAACCAGATACGCAGTTAGAAAACCTTTTGTTTCTGTGTACAGCTCAGATCTCCCAGATATTCATTTGCAGAATCCTTTATGCAGCCAAGAGCGAACTTTCATTTGAGAGAATATGCAAATGTCTCACACCACCGCACCGGAAAGAGTTATTTGTGAAATCACATTTCTAAGAGTGTTCCGGTTCACTTGTTTTGAACTCTCGCCAGCTGTTGCAGTGGCGGACTTACTTAGTTAAGGTGATGGCGTGTTCTCCATAAGCGCATTTGCATTAAAGAAAGCGTTCTAGTCTTTATGAGTCTGTTTTCGAAGAACAATTTCGCCCGGTTTGATCGCCACAAAAAGTGGACTTGTTTGCATTCTGATAAAGTTTCCCTGAGGAAGACAAATTAACCGAATAATTCGGTTAATGTTTTACTTTTTGTGTGAGTATATTTAGAGTCTAATTCAGGTTTCTATTTTTCTGTTGTTAGAAATGGGCCAAGGATTAGATTATCCACTATCTGGTTAAAAAACCCACCGACAAGCAATGAAAAAATTACATTGCCTCCTAACAAGACTTTTAAGGGTAAATGCCCCATATTTGTATGTGTAAAAAACTGCAAACATCCCAACTGACAACCTGCCTATTGGTACAAGATGTTTTCACGTGTTGTCACAATGGCCTTCGAACTTTCTCGTTTGTGGAAGCAGTGACAGCAATGGATGCTGGCAGAGGAATCGACCCCAAAACCTCCTGTGTTCCAGTTACCCTCGTTACCAATAGGCTAGAGCTCTGGCCTTTGGTACCACAGATTTCAGATTCAAATTCAGGCTGGGGCATGGATGTTTGTTAGTGGTTCGAAATCCATAAACTGTAGGTCCCGATCTAATTAGCCTAAAGTGTGCAAAAAAAGTGATCATATAGCGACAAACCAAACCTAAAAAAATTGTGTCACAAATTGATTGATTCGGGGTTTAAACATTGAATATTGCACAACTCTATATTTGAATCCTTTGGTGGTGCACATTGTTCAGAATTTCCCGATCCAAACAATTTTTTTATCGAATAGAAAATTCGAAATAAAAATGAAATAGAAATAAAATTTATATTACAAGAAATCAACATGTAAAAATAATATTAAAAAAAATGTGAATAATCTTAACATATTTATGCTCTTAATATACAACTTATATTTTTTTTTTTCCTTTTGCCTGATTTTTTAATCGAATATTTTTAACCGTTTCTGATGTTTTAATAAGATTAAAAACAGTTTTTTAAAATTAATATTCTAACTAATAAAAGCACATACACGAGAATAAATTTTTAGATATTTTTTATTATTGTTATCATTATTCAAGCTTTTAAAATAACGCAAAAATAGTAATTAACGAAAAACATGTGTGAATTGCTTAACACGAATCTCTCAGGAAAATTTCGTTAAAAAATAACCAAGTTTTGCAACTTCTAAAAGTTTCCTAAAACCTTTTACAAAAATGTAATGCATGGCACTGGCAAAAAAAAAATCATAATGTGAGAAAAAGGTTTTTTTTGTAATTTTTTATGGATTTTTTTTTTTTTTTCCATGATGCCATGAATTTTTTTTTCTAATACATTAAGCTGGAATACACCCTAATGCACATTTCTTGTAAGCTAAGCGAAAACTCGGAGTTCTAAATCTCAGAGGAGCTATTTTGAGGCACAAGAAGAGTTGCCACGCACTTGAAATCGAACTGCATTAAATTATTTTTGAGTTCTTTTTAAGTTATACGCTTATAAAAATTTTCTCTTTTAAGGAATTTTCCTGGAAAATTACATTAGTTTCGCTTTTTAATGCAAAAATATGTTTGTGGAAAGATTTAAATTTCAAAACTCTCATTTCAATTACTTAAATTTATGGCACAAAAAGTTTTGAAAAGCCAATTCGAAACTTTAATGTAGGAGATATAAAATACAATTTTAGCAAATAAAAATTTCATACGAGAAAACAAATTTTTTTTTTTCACTAGTAAGATGCACTAAACCACAAAAAATTTTTTTGCAAATTAATTTTGAATAATGTCTTTGATGTTTAGCTTCATAAAAAAACTTGATTTGATAACTTGATTTTTTATTTATGCTTTATCTATTTTTTATAATTGAACTTTTCTTATCACTACACATTTATATAATATATATATATATAAATGCAAGAGAACCACTCATATATACATTGAAGTGACAAAAGTCATGGGATAACTCTTAATATCGTGTCGGCCCTCCTTTCGCCCGGCGAAGTGCAGCAACTGACGTAGCATGGACTCAACAAGTCGTTGGAAGTCTTCTGACAGGAATATTGAGCACATGCTGTCAGACTTTTCGAACAATGCAAGACATTGTGTCTCGCTCACAATGTCTTGCCATGCTCACAATTATGGATGTCTACATCCATAATTGTGAAAGCGTTGATGGTGCAGGATTTGGGCACGAACAGAACCTCTCGATGATGTCCCATAAATGCTCGATGGGATTCATGTCGGGCGATCTGCAGGTGGCCAGATCATTCGTTGGAATTGTCCAGAATGTTCTTCAAACCAATCTCGAATAGCTAGTAAAAATTTGAATGGCCCGGTGACCTGGCGCATTGTCATCCATAAAAATCCCATCGTTGTTTGGGTACATGAAGTCCATGAATGGCTGCAAGGGATCTCCAAGTAGCTGAACATAAAACATTTCCAGTCAATGTTCGGTCCAGTCGCACCAGAGGACCAAGTCCATGCCATGAAAAAACAGCTCACACCATTACGGAGCATTACCACCAGCTTGAACAGTGCCTTGCTGACAGTTTGGGTCTATGGTTTCGTGGGGTCTGCGCCACACTCGAACCCTACCATCAGCTCTTATCAACTGAAATCGTGACTCATCGGACCAGGCCACGGTTTTCCATTCATCTAGGGACCAACCGATATGCTCACGAGAGTCGCTGCAAGCGATGTCGTTCTGTCAGTAAAGGCACTCGAGTCGGTCTTCTGCTGGAATAGCCCAAGAAAGCCAAATTTCTTGCACAGTTCTAACAGACAAGTCCCTTGTACGTCCCACATTGATTTCTGCGGTTATTTGACACAGTGTTGCTTGTCTGTTAGAATTTACGACTCTTTGCAGACGTCGCCGGTCTCGGTCGTTAAGTGCAGGCGGTCGACCACTGCGCTGTTCATGGTGGGATGTTATGCCTGAAATTTCATACTCTCGGCACACTCTTGACACAGTGGATCTGGGAATGTTGAATTCCCTAACGATTTCCGAAATGGCATGACCCATGCGTCTAGCTCCAACTAACATTCCGCGTTCAAAGTCTGTTAATTCCATCGTCGCGGTCATCATCACGTCAAAACCTCTTCACATGAATAGCTTGAACAGAAATGAAAGCACTGCGCATTTATACATGTTCTACGCGATGCTACTGCCATCTGAAAATTTGCATATTGCTATTCCAGGACTTTGTCACTTCAGTGTATATATATAGGGGTGGAGTAGTGGTTCTCTTGCATTTCGTGACACAAGCTTCAGATTCGAATCCTGGCGGTGGCATGGATATTTGTTAGTTTTGGTTTGTCGCTCTATGGTGGTCATTTTGTGCACTCTTTGGGCTAATTAGACCGGGACCTAACAGTTTAACTTGGATTCCGAATCACTAACAAACATCCAGGCCATCGCCAGGATTCGAATCTGAAGCCTATGGCAAGAAAAAACAGAACGTAAGACCAGAACCAGTACGTAAGGTTGACCAGAAACCATAACGTAAGATTGAACGTAAGGTTGGTCATCAGGCTGCGTATTAGAATAGTGAGGTATAAACACAACATTTTTCAGAGCTCCAAGTTCGAATCCCTCTGAGGGGTATATTGTTCAAATATTGTTCAGAATTTCTATATTCTAAACAGAAAAAAATAATTTATTTGGTTTATCAAAAATTTTTACGTCATTTGAAATTCAAATTTCAACTCAAAAATATTAGTAAAAAATTTGAATTATCTTAAGATACTGATGCTGTTGAACGAAGAGGTTGAGGGTTTTTTTTCCTTTTGCCTGAATTTTTAATCCAATATTTTTACTGTCTCAGATGTTTTAATAAGATTAAAAACAGTTTTTAAACTTAATATTCTGATTAATAAAAGTACATACACTGGAATAAATTTTAGATATTTTTGTTGTTATTATTATTCAAGCTTTTGCAACAACGCAAAATAGTAATTAGCTAAAAACATGTGTGAATTGCTTTAACACTGAATCTCTCAGGAAAATTGTGTTCAAAATATATAACGCAAGTTTCACAATTTCTGAAAGTTTCGTAAAACCTTTTTCAAAAATGTAATGTGGGGAACTGGCAAAAAAAAAATTATAATAATGTGAGATAAAGTTTTTTTTTTTTTTTTTTTTTGCAATTTTTTTATTCAAAAACTTTTTTTTTACCATGATGCCATGAAATGTTTTTCTAATACATTACGCTAGAATATACCCTAATGCACATTTCTTGTAAGCTAAGCGAAAACTCGGAGTTCTAAATCTCAGAGGAGCTATTTTTTGAAGTACAAGAAGTGTTGCCATGCACTGAAATCGAGCTGCATTAAATTATTTTTTGAGTTCTTTTAAGTTATACGCTTATAAAAATTTCTCTTTACGGAATCTTCCTGGAAAATTACATTAGTTTCGCTTTTTAATGCAAAAAAAAAAATATGTTTGTGGAAATATTTAAATTTCAAAACTCTCATTTCAATTACTTAAATTTATAGCACAAAAAAATTTTGAAAAGCCAATTCGAAACTTTAATGTAGGAGATATAATATACAATTTTAGCAAATGAAATTTTTATACGAGAGTCAAAATATTCTCACTAATAATAATTCTGTGCAGTAAATACTAACTCATACAAAAAAAATGTGCAAATGACTTTTGAGAAAAATCTTTTATGTTTACCTTTTAAAAATTTTCTAGGAAACAGTAATTTAACTTAAGATAGCTTGATGTTTTGTTAATATGTATGAGTATATATGTATGTGTGTGTGTTTAAATATATATATATGTTATTTTTCATTCAGATTTAAAAAGCTTCTTCCGAATAAAAATCATATTTAAAAATTAAATTTTGAGATATTGACATGTAATATATATAATAAATATGTAATATATAATATGTAATAAAATATTCACACATAATTTTTATGATATTTAGTTAATTTATTCTTAAATTTCATTTGCAAAAAGCTCTATTTTATGCATTTTTTTTAATATTTTAAAATACGGTCCGTGTACTTGAATCAATTTTTTTAATAAGGTAACAATTCCGATTTTGATTCAGTCGTAGCGACATTTGAGGGCAAAAATTTTTATAGAGATTAAAATGTACCGTTTAGAAAATATTAAAGGACAAATATTTCTTTATCACTGTGTATAAATAAAAATTTTAAATATATAATGGAAGGTTTGAAAAAATCACACAAAAAAAATGTCCTAATATATATATATATTTATGTATGTATAGATAAAAGAAAGAATTTAATGGGTTCATCACAATTATTATGTCATTTGACATTCAAAATCAGACGATCTTTCAAATTTTTCAGAATATTCAATCGAAATAAAACCGAAAAAGAAATAAAATTTATACTACGAAAAATCAGCATGTAAAAATATTAGTAAAAGTTTGAATAATCTTTAACATATTGATGCTCTTAATATGCAACGAAGAGGTTGAGGTTTTTTTTTTTTTTTTTTTTTGCCTGATTTTTTAATCCAATATTTTTTCCATCTTCAATGTTTTAATAAGATTAAAAACATACTTTTAAACTCAATGTTCTGACTAATAAAAGCACATACACCAAAAAAATTTTAGATTTTTTTTTTGTTATTATTATTCTTCAAGCTTTTAAAACCACACAAAATAGCAATTAGCTAAAAACACGTGTGAATTTCTTGCCACTGAATCCCTAAGGAAAATTTTGTCCAAAAAAATAACCAAGTTTCACAATTTCTGAAAGTTTCCTAAAACCCTTTTACAAAAATGTAATGCATGGGCACTGGCATAAAAAAATTATAATAATGTGAGAGAAAGTTTTTTGGGCAATTTTTTATACAAAAATTTTTTTTTTTCCATGATGCCATGAATTTTTTTTCTAAATACATTAAGCTAGAACATACCCTAATGCACATTTCTTGTAAGCTAAGCGAAAACTCGGAATTCTAAATCTCAGAGGAGCTATTTTTGAGGTACAAGAAGTGTTACCATGCTCTTGAAATCGAACTGCATTAAATTATTTTTTTGAGTTCTTTTAAGTTATACTTATAAAAATTTAAATTAAACTCCTTGTAAAAATTACATTAGTTTCACTTTTTAATGCAAAAAATATGTTTGTGGAAAGATTTAAATTTCAAAACTCTCATTTCAATTACTCAAATTTATGGCATAAAAAATTTGAAAATCCAATTTCGAAACTTTAATGTAGGAGATATAATATACAATTTTAGCAAATGAAATTTTTATACGAGAGAAAAATATTCACGCTAATAATGATTCTGTGCGTACTACATCAAAGAAAAAAAAATGTTTAAATGAATTTTGGGAAAACTCTTTTTATGTTTATCTTCTTAAAAATATTCTAGAAGATTCTCTAACCCCCCCAGACTATCACGCCCCCGGTACTCAGAAAATTAATATCCAAATGTGAGTTTTATTCTTATAATTAATTAATATGCCCTTTTAAAATATAACTACGATTGAAAAATGTATGTTTGTCTTCATATAATACTATATATTTCTTCATATAATAATAAAGCTCCAGGTTAGGATACTGGCCGTGGCATGGATGTTTGTTAGTGGTTCGGAACTAACTTTAAACTATAGGTCCCGGTCTGTTTCGCCCTCATGTGCCCTGGAACGTAGAGCGACAAACCAAACCAAATCATATAATACTAGAAGACCCAGCCACGCGTTGCTGTGGCTTTCTTGTATTTCGTTCAATTATTAGATACTATAATTGGTATTGTTAAGGAAGTGGTTGGTAAAGAATGATGAAAAGTTCAAATTAAGCTTCAACGAATAGAAAATTTTTAGTTTTTATTAATTTAATGAATGAGGTAGATAATGTTGATTTTTAACACTGTTTTATAATTATTTTACCAAATTTAATTTTTAATGATCATTACTTTCATTTATCTAAGAACTAAGCGATGAACACTATTTCTTGTTAATCCGTCTTTCGTCAAAATAAATAAATTCGTTAAATAATTTAATAAGTTGATTACGCTTTTTCTAAAAGATTTTCTAACAATTCTACAATAGCTCTTTGTACTTGCTTGTTCGATAAAATTATACTGGCATCGAGTTGTCACACCTTCTTCAGAACTGCCCATAAAATAAATGTGAAGAAATTTTGGCTCTTCGTTAGGTATTGGCATCAATGACCCGATCTATGGTACGACCCGATCTTGTATTTTTAATGTAATTTCTAAATTACGTCCATCGGATGAGAAATCGCAAATTTTAGTTGACGTCAATGGTGCCAAATGACGAAATATGAAAATCGTCTATTTTGCATTTAAATACAAAAAAATCTGAATAAAAACTATCCTATCACTCAAGTTGGAACAAAACACACATTTAAGAAAAAGTTAAAATCGGGTTGTTTGTTTCAGAGCTCATCCCGGACAAACATCGTGACACAGGAATTATATATAATAGAGATGACGAAATATGAAAATCTTCAATTTTGCATTTAAATTAAAAATATGAATAAAAACTATCCTGTCTCTCAAGTTGGAACAACACACATATTCAAGAAATTAAAAAGTTAAAATCGGATTGTTAGTTTCAGAGTTCATCCCGGACAAACATCGTGACACGGGAATTATATATAATAGATATATTTTCCATGTAATAAATTTTTGAAAACGTTGTTGTATTTATTCAGTATTGTTTCCTTGTTTAGCTAGAAATATTGCATTGTTACGAATCTAACTTTCAATAAAAGAGTTAACTTGTAATAATCTGTTGAAAGGGAAATATTAATTATATCCAAGTTTTAAGAATGGTATACGAAATTATTTTAAATAAAGTTACAGTCCCTTTTCAACCTATATTTCATAAAGAGTTAGCGAGGTTTAGGGAGTGAATTTATATGTGAAAAACACCAACTTCATTTCCAACTATTACGAGAAACGCTTGCGCACTGCCAGCTAGATACACAAATAGAAAACCTTTTGTTTCTGTGTACAGCTTAGATCTCTCAAATATCCATTTGCAGGATCCTCGTGCATCCTAAAGAGAGCTTTCATTTGAGAAAATATGCAGATTTCTCACACCACCGCACCGGAAAGAGTTATTTGTGAAATCAAATTTCTAAGAGTGTTCCGGTTCAGTTGTTTTGAGCTTTCGCCAGCTGTTGCATGGCAGACTTACTCAGTTAGGTTACGGCGTGTTCTCCATAAGCGCATTTGCATTAAATAAAATCGCGTTCCAGTCCTTTATGAGTCTGTTTTCGAAGAACAATTTCGCTGTCGTTTGATCGTCATAAAGTGGACTTGTTTGCATGCTGATAAAGTTTTCTTGAGGAAGGAATATTAACCGATTAATTCGGTTAATATTCTACTTTTGTGTGATTTTGCTATAAATTAGCGTGTCTTTCTGTTTAATGGTTTATTGTAATTGAGTATTATTGAGTGAAAGTTAGCCATTTGTTTTGATTGCTGATGTGCCATTTTGAAATAAGCTACCATTTGTTTGACTGATTATTTGCTTATTATCATTCTTACACACATAAAGCTGTGATTTTGAAATCTTTGAGCTATTCTTGATAACAGGAAATATCATCTTTTCCATTATTTTTTTAATTAAACAACTGACGTATATGATAAGGCTTTGATCGATCACAAAAAAAATATATATTTTAATTGTGCTAAATTTCATTAGAAAACATATGTTAAAAATTCAATTGCGAGAATAAAAAAATAATTTCTATCAAAAATTCAAAGAAACCAAGAAATATACGAGAACAAAATTTCTTATGTTTGTAGATCTACAGTACCTTTTCTTCACATTACTGGATAATTAGACCGTGACCTTCAGTGTAACGTGGATTCCGAACCACTAACAATCATATATGCCAACGCCAAGTTTCGAGAATGATGCTTGTTATACCGAAGACCAGAGCGATAGCCAATTGGCCATCAAGCAACTAAACACTTTATTGGGATTAAAAATTACTGTTTGGAAAACAGTAAATGAAAATTATTCTGTATCACTGTGTATAAGTAAAAATGAAAGAAATAATTGTAGAATATATACTGAAAAATTTGTAAACAAAATCACATAAACGTAAAAAAATATCTATTTTACTTTCAAAATAGTTTCTAAGAATTAGTGGAAAATAATAGATGGAATTGATTATGCAATATGATGTCACTGCTAAGCGCCGTCACGCCCCCAGATGGCACAAGACATTACTGACAAAATCTCAATTTAGCAATAAATAAATAAATAAGAATTTTAAAAATTAAAAAAATGAATAATTGGCAACTATTTCATAATTTTTAGCTAGGCTGATTAATTCGAAAAAAGCTGATTAATTTTAATTAAAGCTGATTAATTTTTAGCTGATTAATTCGAAAAAAAAATTGTTAGAGAAATGTTATAGCTTTAAAATTATGCTGGAACAATAATATATACGTATATATACTCATGCTTGTGAAAATTGCAACACCATGAAGGACTTACGCGAGTGAGCTGAATTTTTCACGAAATGCAAATTAGCGCATGATATGCAAATGATTAGAATTTCAAATCCGTAGCGCATTCGTATGCTGAGCAGCGCCCTCTGAACGGCGGATGGATCCGAATAAATAGACGGCTGTAGCGAGGCGTGTATGGTTATCGGTGGTTATCTGCTAGTGATAAACGTAGCTCAATCGTTACTTATGCCTCTTCGACGAAAGAGAGCGAGATGTGAACAACTTACAGAGTTTGAACGGGGAGAATCATCGGCCTTCGTGAAGCTGGATTGTTTTATCGTGCAGTAGCCGCTCGTGTGCAGCGTAACAGCAGCACAGTGATGCGTCTTTGGAAGCAGTGGACGGAGGAGTGTCGGACAACTCGAAATCCGGGAGTGGACTCCGAAATGTGACGTCAGCTCGCGATGATAGACACCTGGTCCGCATGGCGCTGACGGACCGTACAGCTTCCTCTAGACAATTGGCAGTACAGTGGTCGTCAATAGCTACAGATGTTTTCTTGTGTGCTTCATCAATTCGTAGACGTCTGCTGCAGCGTGGACTGAGCGCAAGGACTCCTTTTTATACAGGATCCTTCTCACGCTAAACCATCGCCGCCTGCGCCGCTCAGCATAGAGACTGGCGTGCTGATTGGCAGCATGTAGTGTTTTCCGACGAATCCAGCTTTAATTTGTGGTACCATGATGACCGCATTCGTGTCAGACGCTGTGCCGGTGAACGCCACCTTCCGGAGTGCATTATCGAACGCCACAGTGGACGAACACCCGGAGTTATGGTCTGGGGTGCCATAGCATATCATGAACGATCTCAATTGCTAAGAATTGTGGGCACTCTGAACAGCAACCGGTACATCAGTGAAGTTCTACAGCCCCAAGCTGTTCCCTTCCTTCAAAGCTTGCCAGGCGCTGTATTTCAACAGGACAATGCCCGCCCTCATATCGCTAGGGACTGTTCAATCCTTCTTTGCAATGCGGCAGGTACAGCTTCTTCCTTGGCCTGCGTATTCCCCCGGATATGTCGCCGATTGAACATGTGGGGGATTTCGTTGGTCGGTGTCTCGCTCGTGATCCTCGTCCTGTTGCTTCTGCAGACGAACTTTGGCTGCGCATACGAACAATATGGAATGCTCTTCCTCAGGCAGACATTCAAAATTTGTTTAACTCCATGCCACGTCGTGCAGCAGCACTTATTGCGGCGCGTGGTGGCTACACAAAATACTGATTCCGATCTCTTGTTATTGTTTGTTTGTTTGTTTGTTTTGAACATTTAATCATTTATTTGTAACACTACCACTCAACTGTGTATTAAATATCCTTCAATTATGACGATTCCTTCATGGTGTTGCAATTTTCACAAACATGAGTTTAATTTTTTTCCAGAAACTGCCTTAGTAAATTTTATTCAATTTTCATTTTTTATTGCCTGACAATTTAATTTTTTTAAATTGCAAGAAATCAGAATATTAATATCTAAAGGTTAATTTTATTCTTATAATTAATTAACGTGTACGTTTTAAATCTAACTACGGCAGAAAACTATATTTTTGTCTTCATATAATACTAAATATTTCTTTATATAATGCTATATATTTCCATTTAATAAATTTTGGAAAATGTGTTGTATTTTGTCAGAACTGTTTCTTCATTTATCAAAAAAATATCACATTGCTAAGAACCTAACATCCTTAAATAATAGACGTAACTTTTATTAATCTGTTGAAAATGAAATATAAATTATATTCAAGTTGTAAGATTAACGAAATACTAGAAAATTATTTTAAATAAAGTTACAGTCATTTTTCTACCTATATTTGATAAACAATTAGCGGGGTTTAGATGCCCATTCTACTGTTACGAGAAACGAGTGCACACTTCCAGCTAGATACGCAAATAGAAAACCTTTTGTTTCTTTGTACAGCTCAGATCTCACAGATATTCATTTGCAGAATCCTGATGCAGACCAAAGCGAGCTTTCATTTGAGGGAATATGCAAATGTCTCACACCACCGCACCGGAAAGAGTTATTTGCGAAATCAAATTTCTCGGAGTGTTCCGGTTCACTTCTTTTGAACTTTCGCCAGCTGTTGCAGTGGCAGACTTACTCAGTTAGGGTGATGGCGTTGTCTCCATAAGCGCATTTGCATTAAAGAAAGTCCTTATGAGTCTGTTTTCGAAGAACAATTTCGCTTCCGCTTGATCGCCACAAAGTGGACTTGTTTGCATACCGATAAAGTTCCTTAAGGAAGGGGAATTAACCGATTAGTTCGGTTAATATTTTACTTTTTGCTATAAGTTAGCGTATCTTTCTCTTTAATGGTTTAGTGTAATTGGGTATTATTGACTGAAAGTCAACCGACTGTCGATTTGCCAAATGAAATTACATTTAATAATTTGACTGTGACATTATCCTCATATAAGAAATATGCCCGACTCGTGGCCGCTGGTGAGTATTAGGGAGGAGGTTCGATCCACTGGCATCTTTGTTGTAGACACTGTTTCAAAGACGAGGTGATTCAATGGTGTTTGTGATGTTCTACATTTTGCCTCGTTAGTCGGACTACTTGGTGAGATACGCCAATGCGGGGTAGTGGCCTTTAAAATTCTCCTCACTTTCCTCGGCGACACGGAACCAAGTCAGACTTCTCCTACGAGTGCTCCATAACAACAGGAACTGCCCCCTTCCTGCTATCCACGAATAGATTTCGCATGGGATGTCAGTATTTCACTGCAAGACACTGAGTATTAGACACATACATAAAAAATATTAATAAAATGATTAAGACACTTCCACAGCAGCAAAATAAAAAATAACTCTAAAAAAAGAAAATTCCTCTAGATAGATTTGAAAATGAAAATTTTAAACGATTAATGATAACTTTCAGTATTGAAAATCATTATGTGATTCTAGTAATGAAGGATGTTATCCATTTTTCATATTTCTCTTATTGTAAAAAATGCTATTTCCATTTAATAAATGGAAACAAGTCCGGGTTTGAACATGTTTTGGAAATATTGTTTAAAAGTCAGTATCGTTCCCTTGTTTATCTAGAAATATTGCAGTATTTCGAACCAACATCTTTCAATAAAATTCTTACTTGTATTAATCTGTTGAAAGTCAAATATTAATTATATTCAAGAACATAAAACTAACAAAATCTTGCATGAAATTATTTTAATCGCCAAAATTCAAAACTATTATTACAAATAACCACTAACAATAACCACGTTACAATCCTTTTTATACCCTTGTTCGATAAAAAGTTAGCGAGGTTTGGGTGAGTGAATTTATAAGTGAAAAATATAAACCACATATTCTACTGTTACGAGAAAAGCTTGCACACTGGTAGCTAGATACGTAACTAGAAAACGTTTTGTTTCTGTGTACAACTCAGATCTCACAGATATTCGTTTGCAGAATCCTTATGAAGCCCAAAACAAGCCTTCATTTGTGAAAATATGCAAATCTTTCCCACCACCGCACCGGAAAGAGTTATTTGCGAAATCACATTTCTAAGAGCGTTCCGGTTCAGTTGTTTTGAACTTTCGCCAGCTGTTGCAGTGGCAGACTTACTCAGTTACGGTGATGGCGTGCTCTCCATAAGCGCATTTGCAATAAAGAAAGCGTGTTCCACTCCTTATGAGTCGAACGATTTCGCTCCGTTTGATCGCCACAAAGTGGACTTGTTTGCATTCTGATAAAGTTTATTTGGGGAAGGGGACATAACCGATTAATTCAGATAATATTTTACTTTTCTGTAATTTTACTATAAATTAGCGTGTCTTATTGAGCAATGGTTTATTGCAATTGGGTAATATTGACTAAAAGTCAGTCATTTGTTTTGATTGCTGATGTGCCATTTAGACACAAGCTGTCGTGCTTACACACATACTGCTTTCGATATTACTCATTTGTGAAAGCAGTGACAGCAATGGATGCTACCAGAGGGATCGAATCCAAACCCTCCTGCTTTCCAGTTACCCTGCTTACCATTGTGTCTAGGCCTGATGGCTAATTGGCTAGCTCTCTGCCAGTTGGTGCCATTGGCTTCAGGATCGAGTTCCGAAGGTGACATGAATGTTTGTGAGTGGTTCGGAATCCATGTTAAACTGTAGATCCCGGTCTAATAAGCCTTAAGTAACAAAAATTACCATAGAGTGACGAACCAAACCAAACCAAATCATTATGTCACAAATTGGATTGATTCGTGGTTTATATATTGAACATTTCAGAACTCCATATTCGAATCCCCTGGTGGCGTGTATTGTTCCAAATTTTCCAACACTAAACGAAAAGTAAAGATTTCATTTGGTTTATCAAACTTTTTACGTCATTTGAAATTCAACATTGAACATAAAAAAAAAAAAAATTAAATGGAAAAAAAGAAATAAAATTTATATTACAAAATCAACATGCAAAAAATATTAGTAAAATATTTGAATAATCTCAAGATATTGATGCTCTTAATATACAACGAAGATGTTGGATTTTTTTCCCCTTTTGCCTGATTTTTTAATCCAATATTATTACCGTCTCCGATGTTTTAATAAGATTAAAAACATTTTTTTAAACCTAATTTTCTGACTAAAAAAGTACATACACCAGAATAACTTTTACATGTTTTTATTATTATTATTATTCAATCTTTTAAAACAACGCAAAATCGTAATTAGCTAAAAACATGTGTGAATTGCTTAACACTGAATTCCTCAGGAAAATTTTGTTCAAAAAAAAAAAAAATAACCAAGTTTCACAATTTCTGAAAGTTTCCTAAAACCTCTTACAAAAAATGTAATGCATGGCATTCGCCAAAAAAAATTATAAAAATGGGAGAGAAAGTTTTTTTTGTAATTTTTTATGGAAACACTTTTTTCCATGATGCCATGAATTTTTTTTCTAATACATTAAGCTAGAATATACCCTAATGCACATTTCTTGTAAGCTAAGCGAAAACTAAATCTCAGAGGAGCTATTTTTGAAGTACAAGAAGTGTTACCATGCACTTGAAATCGAGCTGCATTAAGTTATTTTTTTGACTTCTTTAAGTTATACGCTTATAAAAATTTTCTCTTTAAGGTATCTTCCAGGAAAATTACATTAGTTTCGCTTTTTAATGCAAAAAATGTGTTTGTGGAAAGATTTAAATTTCAATTACTTAAATTTATGGTATAAAAAATTTGAAAAACCAATTCGAAACTTTAATGTAGAGATATATAATATGCAATTTTAGCAAATGAAATTTTTATACGAGAGACAAAAATATTTTCACTAATAATAAATCTGTGCAGCACTAAATCATAGACAAAAAAAAATGTTCAAATGACATCTGAGAAAAATAATTTTGCTGAAAGTCTTTTTATGTTCATCTTCTTACAAATGTTCTAGAAAACTGTGTGACTTAGTTGAGATAACTTTATATTTTTTGTTTATGTTTTATCTATATTAGTAATTAAGTTTTCCTTTTATATATATATATATATATATATGAGGGAGGGTGTGTCTAAATATATAAGTGTATACATATATTGTTATTCACTCATATTTAAAATGTTTCTTGCGATAAAAATCTTACTGAAAAATTAAATTTTTAAAATGCCAGTTATTGACACATAGAATCTGCAATAAAAATATGCACACATAGCTTTTATGATACCTGGTAAATTTATTCTTCAATTTCTTTTTCAAAAGTCATGATGTATGTAATTTTTAAATATTTTCATAATTTTTGTACTAGAACGAACTTTTTTTCCTGGTGAAGTGGCAGTCTCCAGATTTGTGATTCAGTCATACGGACATGCATTGTAGTCATGCGTTAGTGTATCGTAGTTATGCGTTGTGACTGACTACAATGCATCTAATAACATTCATAGTTGTATCATGCGTTGAGGTTAGCAGCATTCATTGTAGTCATTGCGTTCAGAAACGAGTAGTCTCTATGATGGTCGTGACAGTTTGTGCAAGCTTTAAGGTCGATAGTCACAATTCTTAGCAGGAATTTTTCCCATTCAACAGGCTAATGTGTGAATTCCCATAATAGCTTGTTCGTGGCATGTATCTAGACATCATCACCTGTTCTTGGCATGTTTCTAGACATCATCACCCCTCAGTGGCATATATCTAGATGTCATCACCTGTTCTTGGCATGTTCCTAGACATCATCACCCCTCAGAGGCATGTATCTAGATTTCATCACCTGTTCTTGGCATGTTTCTAGACATCATCACCCCTTAGTGGCATGTATCTAGATGTTATCACCTATTCATGGCATGTATCTAGATTTCATCGCCTATTCGTGGCATGTATCTAGGCATCATCAGCTGTTCATAGCATGTATCCAGACATTATTACATGTTCGTGGCAAGTGTCTAGACATCCACGCCGATACGTGGCATGTACCTAAATATAATCACCTATTCGTGACATGTATTTACACATACTTACCTATTTGTGATATGCATCTATACATCATCACATGTTCCTGGCATGTTTCTAAACATTATCACTTATTCATGGCATGTGTTCGTGGAATGTAAAATCCAACTGTGAGTAAAGATAAAAGTAGATTTAAATATAAATAAATTTACGCTGAATAAAAGTACTTTTATGTTTGCAATTTTGTTAATTAGAATTCGTATAGTACTATTGGATCACCCATTTTGAATTACCTAACTATATTTCTGATTTATTTAATTTTATTAATTTATTAAGTTTAACTATCAAAATCCTAGATGAAACCACCCAAGTGTTTCAATTCCATAGCTCTTTATCTTCTTATAAATATAATATAACTAGGGTTATGGTATTAATGACTGATGTATATATATATATATCATCACCTGTTCTTGACATATATCTAAACATCATTACCTGTTCATGACATGTATCTAGACATCATCAACTATAGATCATCATCAAAAATATATATATTTACGATATCTTTGTGATTACTAGTTTATTTGTATTTAAACTTTACCTGATACAAAACCTCTTGCATGTCATTTTTAATATTTGAACAATTTGCAAAAGTAAATCTTTTCCAAAATTCAATAATGATCCAAACTTAAAATCTCATTTTCAATTTTTTTTATTTGTCCTTTTAAAAATATAATAAATTTTTTCTTATTAAGTATTTACGATAATTAGGATCATTAGAAATATTTTAGAAATAATGCTTATATCATATAAAGAAATTTATAAACTTTTAATAATGAAATATTTTTAATCAAACTAAGAATAGTAGATTTTTAATTACAAGAAATATTATGAATATTGCGAGTATTCCCCATTCTTTAATAAATAGTTCCATTTCGTTTGTGGGGTTTTCGAGACATGATTAAAAGATGCTCTGAGATGCGCAATGACGAAATCGATACGAAATAATTATCTCTCGAATGAATCTTAATAAATAACTAAAGATAACAATGATCATTATGTAGGAAATTCTTGGAAATTTTGAAAGATGCACATCTGCGTTTCTAATTACAGTCCTTAATTACATATTCACAAGTAATGATTATTCTACTGGTAATGGACATTTATTTGTTGTTCTACTGAGGCCCTTAAATCATAAGGAGACAACTGTACTATTATGAGCAAGTATTGTATATGATTACAATAATAATGATTATTATAAATAAAAATTAATGGCATTAGTATACAATGTATTATGCATTTAAATTAATATTTATCTTCTTTATTATTTTTTTTTAAAAATACACATTTGCTTTGTTTTAAATTATATCTTTTAAACATGTTTTTGATAAATTTTAACTATTTTTATGTTTATAAAAACAATTAATTCCCTATTACCATCTACTAAATGTTAATCGTTGTATTGGAAAGTAATTATTATAATAAATTAAAGCAAAGCTAGTAATTATATAACGACGATATTCTGAAAATCATTATAATGAATTCGTCTTATTGTTAAGTATCTATAAAAAAATTCAATATAAATTCTCCACTGACAAAAATTAGCATATAGGCAACTGCTTCTAAACGCAAATGTTTTTATTTATATCTATTATTAGCAAATATTAATTGAGTATGAATTAATAACGAAATGAATTAATTTGCAATGTATAAATTAATATACAATGTAATATAAATTTCATTTAATATTTGCTTCTTCTTTATTATATTTTTTTAAAAAAACAAATTTGCTTTGCTTTAAATTACATCATTTAAAAACTTTTTGCCAAATTTTAACTATTTTTATATTTATACAAACAATTAATTTTGATTTAGACCATTAATTAACTATTAATAATATCCACTGAACGTTAACCGTTGTATTGGAAAGTAATTATTATAATAAACTAAAGCAAAGCTAGTAATTATATAATGACGATTATCCAATAATTTATAATATTAGTAAACTAATATTCTTTATATTATACTTTCATAACATTATATATTAAACTGTTTTTTAAAAGAAAATCATTATAATGAATTTGTCTTATTGTAAAATACCTATAAAAATTCGATATAAATTCTCCACTAACAAAAGTTAGCATAAAAGCAACTGCTTTTAAAACTATATGTTTTTAGTTATATCTATTATTAGCAAATATTAATTGTATGAATTAATAAATTAATTAATATACACTGTAATATAAATTTCATTTTATATTTGAATCTTCTTTAGTAAATTTAACAAAATACGTAAATGTTTTGTTTTAAATTATATCTGTTAAAAATGTTTTTTGGCAAATTTTAACTATTTTTGTATTTATACAAACAATTAATTGTGATTTAGACCATTAATTCCCTATTCATAAAATCACTGAACATTAATCGTTGTTTTGAAAGTAATTATTATAATAAATTATAGAAAAACTAATAATTATATAATGCTGATTATTTAATAATTTATATCAGTAAACTAATAATACGTTTTTCATAAAACATTATAAATTCTCCACTGACAAATTTTAGCCTACATTCAACTGTAGCTAAACATATATACTTTAATAACATCTATTATTATCAAATATTAATTGAGTATGAATTAATTAAATGCTATTCTGTAGATCAGCGATTGAAGTCAATAATCCTCCAGATGACACGTTTAGTGGATGATTGTTATAAATGATTGTCTATTCTAATCGTATATACCTTTTTGGGATATGTCTTCATTTTGTATATTCCTTTTGATATGTTTTCCTTTTTGTATATTACTTTTGATATGTTTTCATTTGGTATATTCCTTTTGATATGATATTTTATTTTGTATATTTCTTTTGATATGTTTCCTTTTTTGTATATTCCTTTTGATATCCTTTCATTTTGTATATTCCTTTTGATATGTTTTTTTCATTTTGTATATTCCTTTTTGTGACATGTTTTCATTCTGTATATTCATGTGATATTCTTTTGATATGTTTAATTTGTATATTCCTTTTGATATGTTTCATTTTTAATAGCATTTTTTTTGTGTTTTCATTCTGTATATTCATGGTATTCTTTCATTTTTCAATCATTTATGTTCCTTTATATGGTACGTTTCATTTCTATCGTATATTCTTTTTTTTTTGTAATATGTTTTCATTTTGTATATTCCTTTATGCATTATCCTTTCATTTTTTATATTCCTTTGTGTGGTATCCTTTCATTTTTATATTCCTCTATGTGAAATCTTTTCATTTTAATAGTATATTACATGGAATATTTCATTTCAACTGTATATTTCTCTTCGCGGTATACTTTCACTTTAATCGTATATTCTTTTATGCGGCATCCTTTCGCTGTTTTACCACACTTTTATTTAAATTTCATGTGTACACTATCGAACCAGCACAGTATTCTGACTTTGTATTGTTATATTATTTCAAATAGTCTAGGTTACCCTTCACCCTACTACTACTACTCCAACCAGAAGTTTGTAAACCTGATGCTGAGATACCCTGCATATTAATTTTTAATATAAAATTATTGATGATTATACATTAGAATTTTCTATTACTCACATATTTCTATTTAACGTGAAGTTGTAACAGTATGTACCGCATTCTTCAATTGAAAAGAAGTAAAAATTTCGCATTTCCATTTTAATCAAAGTAAACAAATGCACTTTTATAATACGCAGATCCCAAATCCATTAAAATAATCTGCACAGTAATAGCCCTGGACACATTCAAAATCCAAAGTATTTACCGAGTTTTTGAATCGATGAGGAGAAGTTCGAGTTGAAGATGGGAAGCCGATGAGAAGCGACGATGCGAAAAATCCGGATTTAAAGTCTTTTAAGTTGTTTCAAAAAGTTTGAATCTAACTCTTCCATTGAAACACGTTAGCTGATAGTTCAATTATTTGTCATGAAAAACATTTGGAATCTTAATCAGTGCCCGCCGAACCGAAAGCAGCCAGCCAGAAGAATAAGTTCTGAAAAGAATTGGGTTGTGTTACTGCTAACGAGATTATCTTTAATTGTTTTTTAATGATAATATACTTTCGATAAACATTTTTGTATCAAATTGGTAACTTAGAGAGTTAATCTAATTTAAATTTGGAAGGGTTTTTATTTAATAATTTTTCAATAATTTGAAAGTATATTAATTTTATATTTCATAGAAAATGTTTCTAAGGCCTATAACAGTATTTCATAATTAGTTTTTACTTCTTCTTCATTGGCGCGACAACCCCATGATGGGCCAAGACCGTCTGCCTGTTGGCCAGTTTGGTTTGGTTTATCTCTCTACTGTCATTTTTTACCCACTTTAGGCTAATTAGACTGAGACCTACACTTTAACGTGGATTCGAAACAACTAACAAACATCCATACCACCACCAGGAATCCAACCTGAAGTCTGTGGTATCAAAGACCAGAACGTTAGCCAATTGGCTATCAGGCCACTTCGAAACAGGATATGTTTCTTTTTTACGGGGTAGGGTTGTCATCCCTACGTCCAACAGTCATGCCAGACCTGGATCTACGGTTTAAAGTGGATTCCGAACCATCACAAACATCCATAGCACCATCGGGTTTCGAAACCGAAACCTGCTATCACTAGTCACTCGGCCATCAGGCTCTTAGTTTATATTGAATTTCATTTTTATAAAGGATCACTTTTCTCTTATTCTTTGATC
Organism: Caerostris extrusa; assembly: GCA_021605095.1. NCBI lineage: Eukaryota > Metazoa > Arthropoda > Arachnida > Araneae > Araneidae > Caerostris > Caerostris extrusa. The sequence continues at coordinate 39,156 of BPLR01015320.1, forward strand.
AGTCCGCTGATGAGTGTTACCTTTTGCAAGAACTTTCAAGAGTAACGGTCCCACATCTCCCATCTCCCACCCACAAAAATGTGAAAATAGATAAATGATTGTTACAATTAGGATGTCTGTATGTTCATCATGGTGGATACCATTTCAATGTCACCATTGTATTCTAGAACGGGACTATTTTCAGAAATAATTGCCTTACATCTGCATGTTGTGTTTTTAGCGATCAGCAAATTCCAACAAAGTGCGAAGGCTGTTAGTCACAATATAAATTGAAGTTTAATGGAGGCCTGATGGTCAATTGACTACAGCTCTGGCCTTTGTGTACCACAGGCACCAGGTTCAAATAGTGGCGATGACAGGAATGTTTATTAATGGTTCGGAATTCATGTTAAACTGTAGGTTCCTGTCTAACGGGCCTAAAGCGTGCAAAAAAAAAAAATGAGTGTAGAGTGACAAAGTAAAGCACACCGATTGCACTTATTTTTCAAACCTGTGACTGCAGCGTACACTATCAGCAGAACTATAACACGCGTTCTTTTAATTGCAAGCTATCATGCGTTATTCTAGGCATCGAGTAGGTAAAATATAAAGTAACATTATGAAAAATGAAATATACTTCAAATTTACTTACAAAAAAAAAAAGAACATTTTATAATCCAAACGCTTATGCTTCAGAAATCTGTTTCGAAGAAATAACTCTTTTCAAGAATAAATTTTTTCGACGAAAAGGGTAACTTTAGTTCATAATGTTTACGCTATCTTACTTCATGAGACTCGGTATTCTATTTTTTTGAAGCAAAAAGCATTATTCAAACACATTTTTGAAAAGAAACGAAATAAAAACCTTTGCATTCCAGAACGCTGAGTTATTCCTGGATTTCTAAAAGACAACAAACAAAGAATCTAAAAATTAAGAAAATCCGTCAGAATGTTTTGTTGGTATTCAAGAAAAGCGAAACCGATTCCAAAAGCAAAGAGAGAGAAAGAAAAAAGAAAGAACGAGTCTTAAAAAGAAAAAATAAAATATACCGGGAGTGAATTCGAAATAATTTATAAGCTTTATCTCAAACTGTTTTCAAAATACGCCCCGTAATTTATTCATTTGAATAAAAATCGCAGCCGCAAAATGGGACGAACTCAAATTAAAATCTACTATCTTTTGCGTGATTTTGGTTTATTGCAGTACTTGGGAGAGAGTTGGTGGAAAAGATTTATTTTTTGTTTTTTCGTGTAGCTTTACAATTTTCGGTACCTCGGTTTTCGGTAGCTACAGTCTTCGGTAAGTATTTTTGCTGCGGTAATATATTCATTTTCTGTGTTTGTTCTTAGGGCGAACTTAAAGAGAGCCTTGTTATAAACTGGAAACTTTCAAATTTAATTTCGTTGAAAAGAGGAAAGGGATAATTCGAGCCAGTCCAAGGTTGCTTCAGAATTCATGAATGGGAAAATCGATTAACTCGAGAAAATTGGAACGTGGAAAGGTGGTACTTCAAGAAAATTGAAGAGAGAAAATTCAGGTGAAATTCATTAAATTCTATACTTTGGAGGGCACTTTTATTAAAAGCGAAATAGCATTCAGAAAATAATTTCAAATATTATTTGCCTGTTAACTTTTAAAATTGGTTTAGCATGTGTAGCTTAATTATATTTGTTAAAATATCATTTGTATAGAATAATTTATTTTGTTCTAGATAATTTTCAGCAGCAAACAACAACCAAAATGACTCTTTGAACATTGGTAAATTTAGCAAATTAACATGTATGAGAGCAAAGATTTGAATCTACTAAGGGAATTATTTGCAGATCTCTTAGATATTCTGTAATATGATGGCCAATTGACTAGCGCTCTGGCCTTTGGTGCCACAGGTTTCAGGTTCTAATACTGATGGTGGCATGGATGTTTGTGAGTGGTTCAGAATCCACGTCAAACTGTAGGTCCACAGTCTAATTATCCCAAATTGTGCACAAAAATGAAAACGGAGCGGCAAAAACAAACCAATTGGATAAATTCAATTAAAACAGCATCAGCTAGTCAGCACTCAAAAGCGTCTAGTCAAGTCAAGTCACAATGTCCATAGAGTTTACTTATTTGTCAAAGCATGGCTGTAGCGTACACTATCAACAGATTTAAAACACGCGTTCTTTTACTTGCAAACTAATGTGCATTATTCTAGGCCTCTAGTAAGAAAAGATATAGAGTAACAAACATAAAAATGAAATATTTCAATTTTACTGACAAAAATAGAATATTTTATCATCCAATCGCTTATGCTTCAGAAATATATTTCAAAGAAATAATTATACGCCATTTTTTTTTTCTGAGAAAAAGGGTAACTTTTTAGTTCATAATGTATTCTTCCTGATTACGCTATCTCACTTCATAAGTTTCTGTATTCCTTTTTGAAACGAAAGCATTATTCAAAAACATTTTGAATAGAAATGAAATCAAAAGCCTGCATTCCAACACGCCAGGTTATTCCTGGATTTCTATAAGACAACAAAGAATCTAAAAATTAAGAAAATCCCACCGAATGTTTTGTTGATCTTCAAGAAAAGCAAAACCGATTCCAAAAGCAAAGAGAGAAAAAGAAAAAAAAAAAATTTAGAAAGAAAAAAAATATATACCGGAGTGAATTCGAAATAATTTAGAAGCTTTTTATCTCAAACTGTTTTCAAAATATGCCCCGTAATTTATTCATTTGAATACAAATCGCCGCCTCAAAATGGGACGAACTCAAATTATAATCTACCATCTTTTGCGTGATTTTGGTTTAGTGTGGTACTTGGGAGAGAGGTGGCGGAAAAGATTTATTTTTCGCTCTTTCGTGTAGCTTTACAGTTTTCGGTACCTCCAGCCTAAGTATTTTGCTGCGGTAATGTATTCATTTTCTGTGTTTGTTCTTCCGACGAACTTAGAGTCTTGTTACAAACTGGAAACTTTTAAATTTAATTTCGTGGAAAAAGGGGAAGGGGATAATTCGAGCCACTCCAGGGTTGCTTCAGATTTCATGAATGGGAAAATCGATTAACCCAGGAAAAATTGAAACGTGGGAAAGGTGGTACTTCAAGAAAATAGAAGGGAGAAAATTCATGGGAAATTCATTAAGTTCTATACTTTGAGGGCACTTTTATTAAAAGCGAAATGGTATTCAGATAATAATTTCAAATATTTGTTATCTGGTAACTTTCAAAATTGGTTTAGCGTGTTTAGTTTAATTAAATTTGTTAAAATATCATATATATAGAATAATTTATTTTATTTGTAGATAATGTTCAACAGCAACTAAACTGACTCTAACTGAACATTAGTAACTTCGGCAAATTAGAGTGTATGACAGCAAAGATTTGAATCTACTAAGGGAATTATTTGCAAATATATTTAATATTTGGAGGGCTGATGACCAATTGGTTAGCGCTCTGGCCTTTGGCGCCGTACGCTTCTGGTCGAAACTTGGTGGTTGCATGGATGTTTGTTACTGGTTCGGAATCCATCTTAAACTGTAAGTCCAGATATAATTTGTCCAAAGTGTGAAAAAATGACTCTTTGGAAATTTGGTAACTTTAACAGATTACCCTGTATGAGAGCAAAGATTTGAATGCAATAAGGGAATTATTTGCAGATCGTCATATATTCGACGGAAAGGTAAACATCAAATTTAAACATGGGAATAGACTAGTCGATTACTGTTTAGTGGTGTTAGTCAAACATACCTTTTGCAAAACAATTTTGAATGTAAGAAGTTTAATAATTTGTAGTGCTTGAAATTCTCGGACTACTTTCCCCATGAAAGGCAGTAAAGGCCAGGTGTTAGGATTTCAGCAAATGGATTTTCAAATTGATTTAAATTATTTAAGCGTCTTTAATTTAACTAAATTTCTTAAAATATCATTTATATCGAATAATTTATTTTGTTCTAAGAAATTACCATAGACAAGAACCAAATCCAATTGAATAAATTGAAATAAAACACCATCAGCTAGTCAAAACGTCACAATGTCCCTCGAGTCCACTTATTTTTCAAAGCAGGGACTGTAGGATGTACTATCGACAGGATTAAAACACGCGTTCTTTTACTTTAAAGCTACTTTGTATTTTCTAGGCAAGTAGAGTAAAATATAAAGTACCAATAGGAAAAAATGAAATATACTTCAATATTACATACAAAAAAAATATTTTATCATCCAAACGCTTACGCCTCAGAAATCGGTTTCAGGAAAACAACTCTTCGCCATTTTTTCCGAGGAAAAGGGTAATTTTAGTTCATAATGCATCTTTCCGATTACGCTATCTCACTTCATAAGATTCGGTATTCCATTTTTGAAACGGAAGCATTATTCAAAAACATTTTCAAAAGAAATGAAATCAAAACCCTGCATTCCAACGCACCGAGTTATTTCTGGATTTCTAAAAGACAACAAAGAATCTGAAAATTAAGAAAATCCCGCAGAATGTTTTGTTGGTATTCAAGAAAAGCGAAACCGATTCCAAAAGCAAAGAGAAGAGAAAGAAAAGGAAAGAAAGAAAAAGGAAAAAATAAAAATATCCGGAGTGAATGCGAAATAATTTCTAAACTTTATCTCAAACTGTTTTCAAAATATGCATCGTAATTTATTCATTTGAATACAAATCGCCGCCGCAAAATGGGGACGAACTCAAATTATAATCTGCTATCTTTTTGCGTGATTTTGGTTTAGTGTGGTACTTGGGAGAGAGTTGGTGGAAAAGATTTATATTTCGCTTTTTCGTGTAGCTTTACAGTTTTCAGTACCTCCAGAGTAAGTATTTTGCTGCGGTAATGTATTCATTCTCTGTGTTTGTTCTTAGGGCGAACTTAAAGAGAATCTTGTTACAAACTGGAAACTTTTAAATTTAATTTCGTTGAAAAGGGAAGGGGATAATTCGAGCCACGCCAGGGTTGCTTCAGAATTCATGAATGGGAAAATCGATTAACTCAAGAAAATTGGAACGTGGAAAGGTGGTACTTCAAGAAAATTGAAGGGAGAAAATTCATGTGAAATTCATTAAATTCTATACTTTGGAGGGGCACTTTTATTAAAAGCGAAATAGAATTCAGAAAATAATTTCAAATATTAGCTGTCTGGTAACTTTTAAAATTGACTTAGTGTATTTAGTTTAATTATATTTGTTAAAATATCATTTATATAGAATAATTTATTTTGTTGTAGATAATCTCCAACAGAACATTGGTAACTTTAAGAAACGAGACTGTATCAGAGCAAAGATTTGAATCTTCTAAGGGAATTATTTGTAGATATGTCAGATATTCAATGGACAGGTAAACATCCGATTTAAACACGGAAATGGACTAGTCGATTACTGTTTAGGGGTGTTATTCACGTACACATTGTGCAGAGCAATTTGGATTGAATAAAGCTTAATACTTTGTAGTGTTTGAAAATCTCGGCCTACTTTCTCCTTGCAAAGGCAGTAAAGGTCAGGGTTAAGTTTTTAGCAATTGAATTTTAAAATTGGTATAACTTATGCATAGCGTCTTTAGTTTAATTAAATTTGTATAATATCCTTTATATAGAATAATTTATTTTGTTGTAGATAATGTCCAACAATAACAGCAACCAAACGGACTCTTTGAACACTGGTAACTTAAGTAAACTAGAGTGTATGAGATCAAAGATTTTAAATTTCTAAAGTTACCATTTTCCTCGAAACAAAATGGCGAATAGTTATATCTTTGAGACAGATTTCTGAGGCATAAGCGTATAAATGATAAAATATTCTTTTTTGAAGTACATTCATTTTCATGTCGTTATTTTATATTTTTACACTACGCGAGGCCTAGAATAACGCAATATAGCTTACAAGTAAAGGAACACATGTTATAATTCTGTTGATAGCATACGCTACAGCCACTGCTTTGAAATATAACTAGACTCGATGGACACTGTGACTTGTCTTGACTAGCTGATGATGTTTTATTTCAATTTATTCAATTGGTTTGGTTTGTAACTCTACAGTCCTTTTATACAATAAAATAAATTATTCTACATAAATGATATTTTAAAAAGTTTAATTAAACTAAAGTTGCTATTCATAACTTAAACTTTAAAAATCCAATTGCTAAAAATTTAATGTCTGACCTTTACCGTATTTCATGCAGAAAGTAGTCCAGGACTTCCAAAAACCACAAAGTATTTAACTTTAGTCATTCCAAATTGCTTTTCACAACGTATATTTGACTAACACCCCTAAACCGTAATCGTCTAGTCCGGCTCCATGACAAAACCGGATGTTTACCTTTCCTTTGAATATCTGACAGATATACAAATAGTTTCCTTAGTAGATTCATATCTTTGCTCTCCTACACTCTGGTTTGAAAAAGTTACCAATGTCCAAAGAGTGGGTTTGATTGTTATTGTTGGAAATTATCAACAAAAAGATAAAATATGCATATTCTATGCATACATTAAACCAATTTTAAAATCCAATTGCTAACAACTTAACGCCTGGCCTTTAACGCCTTTCATGGAGAAAGTAGTCTAAGATTTTCAAGCACTACAAAGTATTAAACTTTTTTTAGTCCAAATTACTCTGCACTATATGTATTTGACTAACACCCCTAAACAGTAATCAACTAGTCTGTTTCCATGTCTAAATCGGACATTTACCTTTTCGTCGAATTTCTGACAGATCTGCAAATAATTCCCTTAGTAGGTTCAAATCTTTGCTCTCATACAGGCTAATCTGTTCAAGTTACCAATGTTCAAAGTGCCATGATATGTTCTCTTAGCAGTAATTATACCAGGCCCTACAGTTTAACGCGGATTCAGAACCACCAATAAATATACTAAAAATACAACATGCAGATGTATTTTTAGTGATCTTCTGCAGATCTTCTGAAAATATTCCCTTTCTATAAATGGTGACATTGATGTGTTATCTTCCATGATAAACATACCGACCATCCACTTTTCTATATAACTGATATTTTAACAAATATAATTAAAGTAAGCACGCGGAACCAATTTTTAAAGTTACCAGACAGCTAATATTTGAAAGTATTTTCTGAATACTATTTCGCTTTTTAATAAAAGTGCCCCTCCAAAGTAGAGAATTTAATGAATTTCCCATGAATTTCCTCCCTTCAATTTTCTTGAAGTACCACCTTTTCCACGTTCCAATTTTCTCGAGTTAATCGATTTTCCCATTCAGGAATTCTGAAGCAACTCTGGAGTGCTTCGAATTATCCCCATCCCCTTTTCCACGAAATTAAATTTAAAAGTTTCCAGTTTAACAAGACTCTCTTTAAGTCCATAGTAAGAACAAACGCAGAAAATGAATACATTATCGCAGCCAAATACTTACTCTGGAGGTTACGAAAACTGTAAAGCTACAGGAAAAAGCAAAAAATAAATCTTTTCCACCAACTCTCTCCCAAGTACCACACTAAACCAAAATCACGCAAAAGATAGCAGATTATAATTTGAGTTCGTCCCATTTTGCGGCGGCGATTTGTATTCAAATGAATAAATTATGGAACATATTTTGAAAACAGTTTGAGATAAAGCTTATAAATTATTTCGAATTCACTCCCGGTATAATTTATTTTTTTCTTTTTAACTTACTTTCTTTCTTTTTCTTTCTATTTCTTTCTTTGCTTTTGGAATCGGTTTCGCTTTTCTTGAATATCAACAAAACATTCTGCGGATTTTCTTAATTTTTAAATTCTTGTTGTCTTTTAGAAATCCCGGAATAACTCGGCGTGTTGGAATGCAGGGTTTTGATTTCCTTTCTTTTCAAAATGTTTTTGAATAATGCTTTCGTTTCAAAATGGAATACAGAAACTTATGAAGTGGGATAGCGTAATCAAGGAAGAATGCATTATGAACTAAAGTTACCCTTTTCCTGCAGGAAAAAAAATGGCGAAGATGTATTTTCTTAAAACAGATTTCTGAAGCATAAGCATTTGGATGATAATTTTTTATTTTTGTAAATAAAGTTGAACTATATTGCTGTGCCCCAAAAGTAAAACCAATTATTGTTTTTTCAAAAACTCTTTATTTATTTTTCTAAATTTATTTCATCGCCTTCAAAGAAATCCTCTCCGGACAGAATATACTTATGCCAACGTTTTTTCAAATCCTCAATGCATGCTAAAGGTCATTGGCCGGAATGACCTTCAAATCGCGCGATTCACGTTGAATCTTTTCAATGCACTCAAAACAATGTCCCCGGTGTTGTCTTTTCAGTTTAGGTAATAGCCAGAAGTCGCACGCTGCTAAATCAGGTGAATACGGAGGTTGTGGAACGATATGGGTTTCATTTTTGGCGAAAAAAGTCAATGCAGTGTGTTTTGGCGTACTATCGTGATGCAAAAACCAAGAGTTGTCTTTCTATAAATTTGGCCTCTTTTAAGAATAGTTTTACGCAAACGACGCATAACAATCAAATAATAATCCTTGTAGACAGTTTGGCCCCGGCAAGTCATGATGCACCACATCACAGTAATCGAAGAAAACAGTCAACATGACCTTGATTTTTGAGCGACTTTGGCGGTTAAGGTGACTTAAATAAAGGTTGAACTATGTATATTTCAACTTTCATGTTGCTACTTTATATTTTACCCTATTCAAGGCCTAGAATAATACACAATAACTTGCAAGTTAGAGGATGCGTGCTATAATTCTGCTGATAGTGTACGCTGCAGTCCCTGCTTTGAAAAATAAGTAGATTTGATGGATATTGTGTCTTAACTTGACTTGAACAGGTGATTTGAGATGTACTCTCGCCGATGCTATTTTATCTCAATTTATCCGAATGCTGTTAAAATACTAGAGATAAAAGAAGATGAGATAAGTGAAAATTAAACCGTTATAAAGGTATTGGGACTAACAGCCTTCACATTGGTAGTCTATTTATTTATTTGTTGTTTTTGGATCATTTAAAATACAACATGCAGATGTAGGGCAGTTATTCTGAAAATATTCCAGTATTCATTGACCAGTAGTATCGTCGCAGTTAAAGTGGAGGGCCTAGGTTTCACGGAGTAACCCAGCAACTCCGTAGAACTAGGCGGCCTGATGGCCAAATGGCTAACGCTCTGGCCGTTGTTACCAAAGATTTCAGGCTCGTATCCTGGCGGTAACATGGATGTTTGTTGGTGGTTCAGAATCCACTGTAAACTGTAGGTCCCAGTCTATTTAGTCTAAACTGTGCACAAGATGAACGTAGAACCTCAAACAAAATTGACAAATCGTAGAACCAGCTGAAGAGGGCCCAGCAACGGACTCTTACTGTGGAGTCCGTTGCAGCCACTATTTTCCGTTATGAAAGATTTTGATGCGATTGCGACAATATGTCTAAAGCATCTTACAACACGCAAAGTGGACTGTCCGTGGTAATAGGTACGTACAGTATAAATAAAACACTAGTTTTATTTATAAGTTACTTCCTGCATAAATATTTTTGAAAAGATTCGAAAGTTATAAATAACGAAAAAAATACAACCACAACATCAAGGAAGGAAATATTCTGAAATTTTGCACAAACGAAAAAGTAGCTTTTTTTTTTTTTTTTTTTCTCTCCATTCGTTTTATAAAGTGTTGACGGTAGTTTTAAACTATTACTTTAACCATAAATGCAACGTTCAATGTTTTTATCCTTTCCAGTGAAAAAGGAATGAAAATATCCCCGAAACTAACTTTATTTTATCCAATCATAAATTTGAAATAAAAAAAAAAAACACACTGTTTGATCAAACACGAAAAACATGAATTTTTTCATAGAAATCTTTTACAAAATATTGAACAGAAAAAAATATACTTGAATATGTGTTTATAATGTAAATAGCTAAAACGGTAATATATATAATATATATATATATACGTTTTCACTATTTATTATATTTAGTGATTTATTGTTACAAAATTCAGAAAGAAGGAAATTGCTTTAAAAATAATTTATATATATTTTTATAAATTCTTGAATTATCTTAAAAAATATCTTTAGATTTTGAATTATAAAAAGAATAATTTAAAATTTTAAAACTAATGTTGTTTTTATAGAATATTTTTTAATAATTAAATTTATTAATTTTAATTTTTATTAATTAAAGTTGTTTATGAATATGAAAATTCTGATAAAGCTACATTTAATTAATTTTTATTTGTTAATAATTTTTATACTTTGTAATTAGAGATAATTGTGTATTTAATTATACAAAGAATAATTGTATTCCGTAGATTTTATAGGTTTTCATCCAGTTTGATTAAAAATTCCATAAATATAAAATATTTTAATAAGTAAGAGAAATAAGAATAACAAAAATTTTTAAAAATATAACTTTGCAAGTTTAAAGAATTATTTTCATTTGCACAAAATAACAAATTAACATCAATAGAAAGAAACTTCTATTCAAAGAAAAAGATGCATAATTATAGATAACGAAGTTGTAAAGCGAAATTTATTTACTTTGCAAATTTTTAAACAGCACCACGACATTATTAATTGACATAATTAAAATAGACATTAATAATAGACATTGAAATAACTAAAATAAATTAAATATTTCACAAATTGAATGTTTGAATGTTATTTTAACTTTAATAATTGAAAGAAATAAAAATCCTTGTAAATTTTAACACAAAATTAAACATTATCTATGTATAGAATTTTTAATTATATATATATACATATATATATTATATATATATATATATATATATATATATTGTATTTAAACCTAACAGATGGGCTGAAAAGTTCATAGGCTCACACATAGATGACGCTACTAGTATTAAATCCATATGATTTTTAGTTAGCCCTAACCTTCAAAAGACACGTGTATAAATTTGACAGCTGTTGCACTATCAGTATGTGAGTTATAGCATTTTTAGTGAAGTTATATCATTTTTAATGTTCATCATGTGCAGTCCACTCGGCTAACTGTCGCTGGGACACCGGTGTGAAATGATGGAGCCTTTTTTCATCCATTGTCACATATCGACGCAAAATTCGGTTTATTACGATTGAACAGCTCCAAACACTGCTTAGAATCATCCATTCGTTGTTGTTTTGGGTTGATTGTGTGCTCGCGCGGCACCCACTTTGAACAGAGCTTTCGCATATCCAAATATTCGTTCACGATATGTCCAACACGTTCCTTTGATATCTTTAGGGTCTCAGCTATCTCAATCCACTTCACTTTACGGTTATCAGAAATTATTTTGTGGACTTTTTTCATGTTTTCGTCGGTAACAGCCTCTTTGGGGCGTCCACTGCATCTCGGTGCTCATTTCACCTTGTTTAAATTTAGCAAACCACTTCTTTACGGTTGATTTTCCTGTTGCAAAGCCCGAAAATGTTTATCAAAGCCAAGCCTTGGCTTCAATAGTATTTTTTTCGCCAAAAGGCAATGCTTTATTAACAAGAAATTCTTTTTATCCATTTTTTCAAACTAACGAAATTTGCTTCACTAAAAATGCTTTTCACATTAATAGTGCAGCTCAAAAAAATAATACACATGTATTTTGAAAGTTATTGGGGCTAGTTGTAAAAAATGTTTTTTATACTAATAGTGTCATATATGTGCCAGCCTATGAACAAGAAAACGTTACTTCGTAAGACGATTTTATATATATATATATAATTACAATATATTACTTTGCTAGCTTGTAACATGCACAATTAACGTGCAAGCAGGTTCAGTTTTGAATCTATGAAATATTTCCGTTGCATCCTTCTTTCATAAACTAGGCAACTCGATGATTGTAACAGCGCGTGTCTCTCTTCAACAGTCAATATGCATGGTGGGAATTTTCGAAATTTCCTTTCACAAACCTAAAAGGGGAGCAGCTGCTCCTAATAGCCCTCTTTGAAAACGATATCCTTCCTTATATCCCCCTTTAAATTGTTCTTGGATTGCATGAAGCCCATCAAACGTACAACAAAACAAAACAAAAAATTAATTATAACAATTCTGTATATCATTATTTATAATGTCTCTATTGTTACAAAAAAATATATTTGCCTTCTAGCACAATTTTAATTAAATGCAGCTGAAAAAATATAATATTTGCAAAATTGTTTTATATTGTACCATACAGTATTGTTTTACAACTGAATATGAATGTTGTATCTTTGTAATATTAAAAATGAAAATCGTAACTTCGTAAGACGATTTTATAAATAAGATCAATTTTTAATTACAAATATATATGCAGCTCTATAATATTCCTACGACTGCATACTTTCGCACGAAAATGACAAATAAATATTTCATATTCCATCCCTTCCTATAAGAAATAACAATCCATAACAAAGCACAATTTTGTAAAATGTAGTACGAAAATAAATTATTTGTAAAATTATTTTGTGTTGCACCATACAGTATTGTTTACAACTAAATATGAGTACTATATCTTTACTTATAACATTAAAATAAAAAAATTAAAATCTTAACTTCGAGAAATCTTAACTTTTTCTTAAATAAAATCAATTTTTAATTACAAAATTAAAAAATTTAGCCTTCTAATATTCTGCGTATTCTTCATACTTTCTCACAAAAGTGACAAATAAATATTTCATATCCCATCCCTTCTCATAAGAAACAACAACCCATATCAAAGCACAATTTTGTCAAATATAGTTACAAATATAAATTATTTGTGTTTGACAACTCAATATGAATACTGCATCTTTATTTTTAAAATATAAAATTAAAATCGTAACTTCGTGAGGTGATTTTATAAATAAAATCAATTTTTAATTACAAATATATGTGCAGCTCTATAATATTCCGACGACTGCATACTTCCGCACGAAAATGACAAATAAATATTTCATAACCCATAAGAAGAAAAAGAAAGAAAGGCATCTCCCAAACACAATTCCGTGCACTCAGATAACAATGAATCAATCATCTTGAAAGCATCGTACAGACAGTTGCCCAATCTGTGTCCCTCAATCGCTAACAGACAGAAATCAGAATCTTCTTCGCAAGTGTTCCATCAACGAACCGTGCTCGGGTCACGTCGGAACAGGGAACCAGATTGCTTGTCTCTCTTACCTTCCCCGAGTTGCGGGGCCAAGGATTCGTGGAGTGCTCGCATGTCACGTTCGCGGAAAGACAGTTATGTCCAGATAATACAAGGGCCACAATCATTCAGGAAGTCGAATCGGTACATGGGTTACGGATCGCTGAAATGTGAAAGGAATTGTCTTGTTCCCGGAGAGTTGAAAAGGTGATTGGATTTTCGTAGTTGCCATGCTACTAGAACTCGTATACATGGAAAAAATACACGATTTGCAATAAATTGTGTGTTAGAACAGTAAATAACCGTATTTAACATCGTTTGGAGGTATTCTTGTAATGTATTTCAATTTGAAGTACAAAAAAATTAAGAATATATTTATTTAATATTATTTCTATTTATAGGATATCAGATTTAAGTAAAAGTTTGGTTTTCTTTATTTTTTGACGATGTCTAAATGTAAGGCTTTAACAAAATGTTAAAAAATATCTGTAAAAAAGCACTACATTATCATTTTTTCCAAGATAAACTTTCTTTTAAAATATCGTATAAATAGTAAAAATTAACTACTATGAAAGAAATGTTCAATTGAAAATTATAACTCTCAAAATGCTAATAAGATTCATATTTTTAATTCTCAAAAATATCAAGACAAGAACATAGTGGCAGGTAGGCAGGACCTGAATTTGTAATGAAGAGTGGGTGTGGGAAAATCTCATTGAGGTGGCAGAGTAAGGTGTTAAGATCTCAGCGGTTCGAAGTTAAAAGACGTTCTCTCACGTTAATCATTATTTTTCGTGCATATTTTGCGTAATTAGTATGTATAGCCATACATACAGACATCACCGACATGCATTTTATGTGTAGTGCTCTGCACAGAAATGGAGTAGTAGTTCAAAGGATATCTTACAAGAACTTTGCCAGATGTTTTCCTGTTCCCACACGAATGTGGTTCCAGCATGATGGAGCTCCATCTTATTTTAGCAGGATAGTGAGAAATTACATCAATGTCTACTTATGACTCACATTGTATCGGAAGGAATATACCTCTTTCCTGGCCACCATCAACAAATTTGACAAGCATGAATCTTCGGAAGTCCCATTGAGTTCGTTGAAGATCTAATTGCAGGAATGGTTGCTAGTTTTTAGTGCGAAAGTAAGAAATTTCCTCAATGCTTACTAATGGCTCACCGCTTGGATCGCCAGATTTGAACCTGTATGAAGTTCTTCTTCTGGAGGCACATTAAAAGTATGATCTACGGAAATCCTATTGAATGAGGATCTAGTTACCAGACTGTCAGTAGCTACTGGAAATGTGTGTATAATGTGCTGGATATGTGTGACAGATTTGCTAATGTACACCAATATATGTGATGTGAATCTTGTATTATTTTTGGTGATAGATCTTTCAGTACCTATTGTAAAAGTTTTTATTATTAATATGTTTGTTTCTTTTTATATTACCTACCTTTCTCACTTTTAGTTTTTTACTTTTAGTTTATATCTGCCCTTGCACCCACCATTTTCGGACACGTTTTCCATTGTAAAATCTGCTTACTTTTGTTCCTTCTTTCAGCCTTTACATTTTTAAACAAATATTTTAGACATTCTTTACGTAATTTAATTAGACTTTCAAATACGCATTATAATTTCTTTTAAAACTATATCTGAATTGCTACTGTATTAATTACAGATACAGGATTTAAATAAGGAAATACAGTTAATAAATGTTAAAAACTGAGAAACGGATGATAGACTTTTAGGGTCGGTATTGTTCAGACTTTCGCCACACATTCCTTTATAAAATATGATTATTCCAGTAGTCTCTACCTGTCTTTAAATTGTTGCAAGATATTTTTGACACACCATGTATAAATGGTTCGTTGAAAAACTAACATTCGAGAGTTACAGTCAGAAATGAAAAAATTGTATGACAATTGCACTAAGTGCTGTAAGATGGTCATATCGATAGTGAAATTGTACAGGCGAGTTCTTATTATCTCCCAAACGACATGAAAATTCAGAACAACTACCTCTTAAAAGCCTTCTGAAAACTTATGCGCTATTTAACATATCTATTAGAGGAAACAAAATCCACCGATGGACAGCAACACAAAACAAAGTAATATCAAAACCTACTTTTTTTTTTTTTCATTATATTGCAGAAAGTCCTTTATAAAGAATTTTCATTCATTTTTTTAAGTTTATCTGCGCCATCTATTGGTAGATATATGCAACTTAAAATCTGAAAATGAAAACTAAAATTAATTAATTAAATTTAATTACTGAATTAATATTTGAAAAACTGTATTAACATCAGTGTCATCCACTACAAGTTCAAAAAAAAAATGTATTTGAACTTGAGTGGATGAATAAAAAGTATTTTATGAGCGATTAAAAATTTGAACAAGATATATATACGGAGAGTGTGAGCTAATAGAAGGAATTGAAAAATTTTCTAAATAAAAGTTAATAGCTTTTTAATTTAGTAAACAGTCATACATCTAACAAATATTTTTACTTCCCACTGTTCATGAAATGAAAAAAAAATTCAAAGGGGCATATTGCATTATAAATGTTACGTGACCTTTTCAGATAAAACTATAAATTATCAATAATGAAGTCTCATGCGTCTGGAAAACATCCAAAATGATTATCTAGTTACCAGACTGTCAGTGGCTACTGAAAATGTACCCGATATGCATGACGGTTTTTTAATGCATGTCTATCTATCATCAGTGCATTTCGCATTATTTTTGGTGGTAGCTCTTTTGAGTGCCTATTATAAAAATTTTTATCATTAAGATGTTTGTTTCTTTTGAACTTTACCAATCTGGTTCGCCGTAAAATAAACGTTGACACTTACAGTCAGAAATGAAGTAATTTTATGACGATTGCTGGATCCAAATTCTTTAGGTAATAGTAAATAAGTCATTGGACCGATGGACGAGTGACTAGCGCTCTGACGGTCGGTGCCCCAAATTTCGGATGAAGGTGCCATGTTTGTTTGTAGTGGTTCGAAATCCACTTTAAATCGTAGGTAAAATTCTACTATAACAACTTAACTGGAACTGAAAATGTGTCAATCATTGTCACTCTTTGATAAAAAAAAAAAATGCATGTTGCAGTCAATGCATTAGCAGCAAGAAGTAAAATTATGGAAAATATTTGGCCCAATTGTTGTTTACCGGTTAGAGCATCTGATTAGCTCTTTATAGAAGATAATTACAAGTTCAGTCAAATTATTTGCTTAATTGGTATTTTGATTTTTATCTTATATTAAATGTTTAATTTGTATATATCCACGCACTTATTCCGTTATTGTTAACCAAGAGATTCGTAAATTTGTCTTGTCAATCAAACCTTTGCTATCTACCTGCATCAAATCAGAAAATGATATATAGATTCACATGCATAGAGATCATCAGATATGATAGATTCACATGTGCTTTAGAAGCAACGTCCTGTTGTTGAAACAGATTGCATTCATATATCCATAAATATTTACACATACAACATAAATGTAGCCAAAAAACTTTTAATAAGAGTTTTCGTCATGAATAATGTTAACACATTTATGCTTTCTCACGATATAAGAAAAATTAAAAGGCAAATCATTAAGCTTTTATTCAACAGATATTCATACAAATAAGCTTTACAACTCGCATTAGAGAAAAATTTCTTGTATTATAATGTAACGCTTAATTGTAATAGAAGATTTTAAAAACGAGATGCTAATTCTGTTTTATATTTTTTTCCACGATGATCACCATCATGTAATACGTAGAATATAATTTAAACTTCTCTTTATGGCAATATTTCATTGTTTAGTGTGTTATTTATTGTTTTCCAGAATATATAATGTAATTATCCATTATTATTACCATTAATTGCACTATGGCAAAATAAGGTATAAAAAAGAACAAAGAAGAAATGAAAGAAACGCATCTTGTGTGTAGATAAGAAAAACACAAAAAGAAAAGGAAAGCAAAGAAGATATATCTACAAGAGAAGACAGTTTGGGAGCTTTTAGACCAAATACGTGATAAAAATGTCAAAGCGTTTATGGCGAGTTGATTAGGAAAAAAAAAAAGGAAAGATTAAAAACTACTTTTATCGTTTCCGTGACTCATTCATTGACCATTTAAAGACAAGAATCATTGATGATCGATATCTCACGCGTTCTGAAGTTGTAATAAGGTTCTTCCGAAGAACAAAAGAAATCCCATCATTTTCTTAGCAGTTACATTTAAAATTGAACACCAGTATATCTGTATAGATTGATAGCCTACGCATTCATTGATCGTTTAATAGTTGGTAACAATTTGAATATTTTTATAAAGTATTTAGTATCCCAGCCTTTAGGCGTTTCTCGAGCTACTGTGTCTAAAATCCTGACAGCGTATACTCAACGAAGCAAGACAAGCTCAGCAAACCATAATAGTGGACGGAAGAAGGAAAATCTGAGGGAAAGAGACCGACGGGTATTGAAGCGGATTGTAATGCCTAAAAAAGAAAACAACTCCTCAAAAGTGATCGCAGAGCTCAATTAGCATCTGGATTCACCAGTGTCAATAATTACAGTTAGGCGGCATCTTCATTAGCAGGACATTCACAGAAAAGCAACAATTCAAAAGACATTTATCACACCTGTAAATGCCAAGTTTCATCTACAGTGGTGCCACGCCCACAAAACCTGGCCTATTGATTACTAGAAGACAGTTATATGGTCAGATGAATAATCCTTCACAATTTTCTCCGCAACAAGACTGTTGCACATTTGGAGGACACCTGCACAAGCATATGATCATGATTGTCTCTTTCCAACTGTCAAGCATTGAGGTGGGCAGCCATGTTAGGGCTTTTTGCTACTTTCACACTATCTCCATGAAGAATGGTAAAATATTCCTCTAAAAACTGTTCAGCAACTGATTTGATTCCCAAACGAATTTGTAAATGATTCCTTATAACTCTAGGATATTTCCATCATTTTGATAACGACCTGTATATGATATTCGTATGCATTGAATTTATTACAAAATAGTTTTTGGAAAACATTATTTTCAGAGAAATCTTTTTTTTTTTTTCACATAGAAATAGGCCAACTGAATTTTTTATCTATTATTTTTAAATAAGGTTATTAATTGTACTTTAACAATTTATTATATTACATATATCCAATATTTTATACATGTGGACAGGAATTGTGACATTTATCGAGGAATACTTTTATTAAGAGGAACGTTTTGATAAAAATACTACAATAAGTTAAAATCCTATGCATCCAAAATTTATAAATTTATTTTAGGTGTTGTTTTTTAGAGATAACCTTAAATAGTTGAAAGGTGTAGCTAAAAGAAAAATTTAGATGTTATTAATTTTTTAAAAAATTAGCTTAATTTAGATATGAAAAATGTACTATTTATGGAAATATGATTTTGAATAGAGTTCGGATGATGAAATTTAGAAACATTTATGTCCAGATTGATAAAAAGTTACATTATTTTATACAATGAACTACATTCAAAAAAGCAAAACAGAAAAATTTCAGAAGATTTATTTTGATATATTTACCTTGAATTTGCCCATTCCTTTGTTGAACTTGAACTTTAAAAAATTTCTTTTCCAATAGATGATATACCAAGGGTTGAAGGAAAAAAAAAAGAAAATTAATTGATTTTGGGGGAAGTCTAAGATGAAAAGCGTGATTTCTTCGAGTGGACTGGAAATTTCAATTATCGGTATATCCATTCAAACAGATAAAGGAGGTTTTTGCTGACAATAGATTTTTTTCCATTGCAGAATGAGACAATGCCTTTAACCTTCAAAACTTAGAATTAGTGTTTGCTCTTGAACTCCAGAAAATCAACTTTAACCGAGGGGAACTCTGCAAACCATGGAATCCAAATTATAGTTCATGTTATGTAATACTTATTTATCATGGAATTCAAATTATAGTTCAAGTTATGTCAAAATTTTCTTATCTATCATAAAATAACAATAACAACATAACATAACTAATAAACATATAACATGCCATATATAACATAACTAATAAACATATAACATGCCATATAACATTTTTTAAACATATAACATGCCATATAACATAAAAAATAAATATATAACATGCCATATAACATGATATACAACATAACATGAAACATATAACGTAACTAATGAACATATAACATGACATATAACATAACTAATGAACATATAACATGACATATAACATATAACATAAACATACAAACATATATTTACTAATAACATTTTTTTCTTCTAATGCAGCTGGCAAATAGACCGTGATCTTTTATGCCATAAGGGCTGCACCGACGTTACTCACTTTGCACTACCAAGGGGCGAGTGTAACTTGAAGATAAACCACGGACGTGGAATAACAATGCCCCCGCAACGCTCTACGATCCTGTTAGGACCAGGACCTACGGTTTAAAGTGGATTCCGAACCACTATAAACATCCATGGCAACGCCGGGATTTGAACCCGATACCTGTGGTAACGAGCGCCAGAGCTCTAGCCACAACATATATTTACTATATTATACTAAAAAAAAATTAATAATATATATTTTCAAGAGTTTGGGACTTAAAATATTGTATTCCTTTTAAATTTTTGTAGTGGTATTTCAAAAACAATTATTTTTCGAAACGCTTTTAAAATTATCTGTAGTAATTTTAGTATTTCAGCAATTTGAATTGATAGCATTTATTATATAAAATCAAAGAAAAAAATCACTAAAACAATTCTGCATGTTTTTCATTTAGTTATGCTTCAAGATTTTTTGAAGCACTTACAGGCTTCATGGGTGTTTATTAGTGGTTTGGAATCCATTTTAAATTGAACCCTTATGACTCAAACAATTAAAAATCTCTCTAGAATGGTAAAGGGTAAAAAAAGCAGCTACTTTTTGTTCTTGTCACACAAAGACATTGGTCAATCAAAGGGGAAAGTCTGACTTTATCCCACCCGGGTATCCCCCTTTATCACTACTGGTCACTGGGTATCCATTTTAGTCACTTTTTACGACATGAATGGTCTACAGTGAGTTTATTCTAACCCGGGCCCACATGGGGGGGATTATCTGTACATATCAAACATCAAACATTAACCATAACAAAGCCTCAAATTCTCATACTTATGGTAGAAGATTTCTTTTTCTATACTATCTCGGAAACAACAAGGATTCTATTCCTACTAATAACGTATGTTGCAATCATTTTTTTCTTCTAATGCAGCTGGCAAATAGACCGTGATCTTTTATGCCGTAAAGGCTGCACCGATGTTACTCACTTTGCACTACCTAGAGGGTGCATGTAACTTGATGGTAAGCCACGGACGCGGAGTAACAATGCCCCGCAACGCTTTATGATTCTATTAGGACCGGGACCTACGGCTTAAAGTGGATTCCGAACCACTACAAATACCCATGGCAACGTCGGGATTCGAACCCGATACCTGTGGTACCGAACGCCAGAGCGCTAGTCACTCGGCCATCAAGCCCATGTTGCAACCAACATTTAAAAAAAAAAAAACGAATTGATTTGATGGAGATTGTGACACAAATCTATAATCGGTATATCTAATTGCTTGGGATTTGTTTAATATGATACTCAAGTGCGGAGAGTTTATCTTGGAAAGTCTTGCTGCATTACTTTTTCAATTCCTTCTATTAACTCACACTCTCCCTATATATATCTTGTTCAAATTTTCAATCGTTCATAAAATACTTTTTATTCATCCACTCAAGTTCAAATACATTTTTTTGAACTTGTAGTGGATGACACTGGATGTTAATACAGTTTTTTCAAATATTAATTCAGTAATTAAATTTAATTAGTTAATTTTAGGGGTTTTTTTTTTACATTTAAGTTGCAGATATCTACTAATAGATGGCACCAGATAAACTTAAAAAAATGAATGAAAATGATTTGTAAAGGACTTTCTGCAATATAGGGAAATAAAGTAGGAATTGATTTTAAAAAATTTTTTTTATGATACTTGTTTATTTCTCCTTTATTAGCAAAGACAGACTTCATAATCTGGAAATAGAGATATCGAAGCTCTACGATTACAGTTTTTACCATGGTTTTATGAAATCATGCTATATTCGTATACCACCTTTTAAATTTTAGTGTGTATGTGAGCCAAGACAACAATACTCACAAGCAAATTATAAATAAGTTTATCAAAGTTTTTGTAAGTGAATTAATTTTTGAAAACGTTTGAACTCTGGTATCAAACAGTGTTACTCTTTTTCTTTGTAGTGCAGTCTAAATACTAAAATTGCGAGCAGAGTTATACTGTTTCCAATTTCATATCTGATGCAGTCTTGCTTCGAAAAACTTATGTCAAGCGTATATACAAGACTATTCTTTTGACTACAACACAGGGTTAGGCATTTTAATTGTTTAAATAAATTTTGCTTATTGATATTGTCACAAATTATTCCCAAAATTTATTACAGTTATGTTTCAAAATAAAAAAAATGAATATCAGCGTAAAAATGTACAGAATTTATAAGTAACTATGAATACATTTTACCATCTATAATTATGAATATTTTATATCACAAGTAAATATGATTTAACATAAATAATTATGAACATTCACTAACAAAAATAATTATAATTTTTTTATCATAAGTAATTACGAATAATTTTCCCCATAATTAACAATAAATAATTTTTACAAGTAACTATAAACAATTTTTACCACAATTTACTACGAATATTTTGTATCACAGGTATAAATGATCATTTAGTATTACGTAATTATGAATATTCTGTATCACAAATAACTGTGGATATTCAGTAACACAAATAACTTTAAATATTCTGTATCACAAATAACTACGAATATTCTGTATCATAAATAACTATGAGCATTTAGAATTACGTAATTATGAATATTCAGCATCAAAAATAATTTTGAGTATTGGTATTACATTATGAATATTCTGTATCACAAATAACTGTGGATATTCAGTAACACAAATAACTTTAAATATTCTGTATCACAAATAACTACGAATATTTTGTATCATAAATAACTATGAGCATTTAGAATTACGTAATTATGAATATTCAGCATCAAAAATAATTTTGAGCATTTAGTATTACATTATGAATATTCTGTATGACATATAACTATGAACATTTAGTATTACGAAACTATGAATATTCTGTATTACAAATAATTATGAGCATTTAGTAGTACGTAATTATGAATATTCTGTCTGAATAATAATAATATTATGAATACTCTGTATCACAAATAATTATGAACATTTAGTAGTACGTAATTATGATTATTATTTATGAATATTCTGTATGAATAATAATAATATTATGAATATTCTGTAATATATAACTATGAACATTTTGTATTACGTAACGATGAATATGCTGTAAAACAAATAACTTTGAACATTTAGTATTACGTATACTTCTGTATCACAAATAACTAAGAATATTATGTATCATAAATAACTGTGGATATTCAGTTTCACAAATAACTGTGGATATTCAGTTTCACAAATAGCTAATATTCTGTATCACAAACAATTGATATTCTGTATCACAAATAATTATGGATATTCTGTATCACAAATAACTGTGAATATTCTGTATCACAAATAACTATGAATATTATGTATCACAAACAACTGCTGATATTCTGTATCACAAATAACTATGGATATTCTGTATCACAAATAACTGTGGATATACTGCATCACAAATAACTATGAATATTCTGTATCACAAATAACTTTAAATATTCTGTATCACAAAATCTGAACATTTAGTATTACGTAACTGTGAATATTCTGTATTCATTGCTGCTCTCTTAGGTCAATTTTACAATAAAATTGTTGTTACCCATATATTTGAAACATTTAAAATTCCAGGAAATTTGCAAATTGTAATTAATGGATTTCAGTAAAAAAAAAGATATATATTTCAGGATGAACAAAATGAGGCTTGAAGACTTTTATTTAACGACTTAATCATTGATCACAAGTATTTTTCTGTTCCGTTCCACATAGCAGGCAGAAATAAAGAGGGAAAAAAAGCTTGTTTGTCCATCCACTAAAAAAAGTGGTCCAAGAAATGGTCGTAATATTTGTTCCAATCCCTCACAAAAAGAGAGAGTTTTCATTTTATATTCAAGCTGAGCCATGACGCAGGGGTTACTGGAAAGATAAATCTTTTTTTTTTTTTTTTTTTTTTTATTCTTTTCACTTCATTTCTTTTCGTTTCTTTTTTTCTTTTTTAAAAGTTCGCCACCCAACGAACCTTGATTTTTTTCTTCTGGTTCGTTGCGATTGAAAAGAAAATTCAACAAGACCCTTTTTTTTTTTCTGGTTCTTCTTCTCCTCAGCAAAGAAGAAGTCCGCAGCAAAGTGGATTTTTTTTTACCATTCGACATCTTTATTTCACTTCTTATTTTATGAAGGTAGAAAGAAAAAAAAGATTAAAGAGAGAGGGATGGAAGAGATGTAACAGAACTAAAATAAATAATTGATGTGGAAAATGCTCTTTGAAAGTTGTTTAAAATGCTAAATTGTCTTTGAAGTTTCAGATACTTAACGTTTTTAGAAGTGGCTCCTCCAGGCTTAATACATCACAGACAGTTTTGTCTACCTTTTTTAAACAACGTGGTGATACATTTGACTCAATTACTTGGAAAGAAGTGTGTACACATTAACCTATTCTTTAAGTGTTTTTTTTCCCAGACGCATGCGACTTCATTATTGATAATTTACAGCTTTTTCTGAAAATGTCACGTAATATTTATAATGCAATATGCCCCTTGAATTTTTTTTTCAATTCATGAGCATTCAGAAGTAAAAATATTTGTTGGAGGCATCCCCATTTTGCAAAAATAACAAGGAATATAAAAAAGTTTTTTAAAGTCAATTCCTACTTTTTTTCCACTATTACCGAAAGTCCTTTATAAATAATTTTATTTTTGTTTCAATTGTTATAGTAGAATTTCACCTACGATTTAAATTCAATTTTAAGTTTGTCTGGCACCATCTATTGGTAGATATACGAAACTTAAATTAAAAAAAAAAACTAAAATTAATTAATTAAATTTAATTAATGAATTAATACTTGAATAAACTGTATTAATATCAAGTGTCATCCACTACAAGTTCAAAAAAATTTATTTGAACTTGAGGGGAAGAATAAAAAGTATTTTATGAACGATTGAAAATTTGAACAAGATATATACAGGGAGAGTGGGAGCTAATAGAAGGAATTGAAAACCTTATAACATTTATTTGGAACATTTTTTTTTGTGTTATTGTTTTTATCGGTGGGCTTTGTTGTCTCTAATGGACATATTGAGCAGCACACCGATAAAATGATTCAACTAGGTCATAGCCAAACGAGTCAACTCTTTGGAAGGCTTTAAAGGGGTAGCTATTCTGCAATATTCCCTTTGAATTTTTTCATTTCATAAACAATGGGAACTAAAAGCCTTTGCTGTTACAAGTAAGATAATTTACTAAAATAAAAAGCTATTAGCTTTAACTTTTTTTTTTTTTTTTTAGTTATTAACTTTAATTTCGAACAACTTTATTGTGTTGTTATTGTTTGTCAGTGGGTTTTGTTTCTCCTAATAGACATATTGAGCAGGGGATTCGAGCTTTTTATATCAAAAGTTGCAGATTCGAATTGTGGTATGAATGTTTGTTAGTGGTTCGGAATAAATCAGCTAAAGTCTGCAAAAAAAATGATCAAACCTTGCGAAAAGAGTGACAAATCAAACCAGATTTAAAATGAGGCTAAAATGTTTTCACTTTTTAAGAGTTTTTTTTTTTTTTTTTTCGATCTTTAAATGCTGAGTTTATTTGAAAGTAATAAGAAAATAGGCAATCTATTCAATAAGTTATTGTTCATTTAATAGATTTGAAGTATAAGCTTTTTACATACTTGGAAAACCTATGTTGTGTGCCCTTCTATGCGTTCCCGAAGTGATTATTTTGAATGCAAGATATCTTTTTTTTTTTTATTATTTTCCGTTTATATCTCTCCGCACAAAACACTAGTTGTTGTTTTTTCTTCCCCTCTTCCACTTCTTTATTCCCTGTTTTTCGCCGCGGCGCAATTACGCCGGCTAATTACAAGATCCCTCCAGGAAAGAGAACACACAAAAGAAGAGATATCACCCGGGAGAAACCCAGAGCGCCAGAAAATACGAAAGCCCCCTTCGGCCAATAGGATGGGATAAAACAGGGGGGGGCTCTACCATTCCGTCGTCGAATGCACAGAATGACTCGTTTCATCTGAAGCGGAAATGCTCGGTTGCGTGTCCCCAGCGCAGTGCGTTCCTTTTTCCTCGCAATTAGGGGACATCGCGATTTGTGTGGACTCCTGCGTTTGTGTCACAAACCACTGTCTCGAAACGTTACATTGACAACTAATGGGGAAACTGAAACATTGCGCATCGTATTATCTGGGATTGAGTCGTTATTGTAGGTTGCAATTATCTGCTACAGAAATGAAAGTTTAGTTTCTCTGCGGTAAAAAATATTTTTACATTTTCATTATTTGCATTTAAATGTAAAAAAAAAAAAGTAAATAAATAATTTTAAGGTGCGATTATGTTAAAGTAAAATAAAATAATTTTAATTTTATTATGGATTATATTATAATTTTATTATTATATCATTATAATTTTATTATTGCATTATTATACTTTTAATAATTGATAATTATAATTCTATTCTAAATAATAATTTATATTATTATAATAATTTCAATATTGATTATATTATAATTTTATTATTATATTATTATACTTTCAATAATTGATAATTATAATTTTAAATAATAATTTATATTATTATTATAATTTTTTATGGTTTATATTATTATTATTTTATCATCATCATCAGTGGCCGCCGTCATGGCATTTTTTACATAATTAAACACGATATTTGAAAAACTACGTTATGTGTCCATCTATTCGTATCTTATGTGATTATTCTGAATGCTGCAGATCTTTTAATTATCTTCTGTTTATATCTCTCCGTACAAAACACCAATTGTTGTCTTTTTCTCCCCTCTTCCACTTCTTTAATCCCTGTTTTCGCCACGGCGCAATTACACCGGCAGCCGGCTAATTACAAGATCCCTCCAGGAAAGAGAACACACAAAAGAAGAGATATCACCCGGGAGAGACTCAGCGCGCCAGAAAACACGAAAGACTCCCCTTCGGCCAATAGGATGGGATAAAACAGGGGAGCTATACCATTCCGTCGTCGAACGCACAGAATGGCTCGTTTCATCTGAAGCGGAAATGCTCTGTTGCGTGTCCCCAGCGCAGTGCGTTCCTTTTTCCTCGCAATTAGGGAGCATCACGATTCGTGTGGACTCCTGCGTTTGTGTCACAAACCACTGTCTCGAACGTTGCATTGACAACTAATGGGGAAACTAAAATATCGCGCAATCATTAGTATCTGGCATTGAGTCGTTACTATCTGTTGCAATTGGCTGCTACAGAAATGAAAGCTCAGTTTCTCTGTAGTAAAAATATTTTCGTTATTTGCATCTAAATGCAAAAAATTAAATGCAAATAAATAATTTTAATGTGCCATTAAATTAAAGCAAAATAAAGTAATTATAATTTTAATAATTACAATTTTATTTTAAATAATTAATAAAAACTTAATAATATAAATATAATAAAACAATAATAATAATATAAATATAATAAAACAATAATAATAATATAAATTATTATTATTATTATTAATTAATTATTTTGTTATTATCACCCTAATATCTGGGTGATAGATCATTCTCATGTTCTTAACTTCTATGATTTTTCAATTTTTTTTTCCTAATGAATGCAAATCATTCTTTTTGAAAGAAAAAAGTACCAATATAGGAAAACATCTATCAAATAATTCATATAAGAAAATTTGAACATTAAATATTTTCTATACTAAAGTGATAAATTTACTTTCAAAACTGTCTTGATATTTGAGAGGTACATCATTACCATTTTCTCCTCTTTCTACACAATCATTCAAATTGCATATATAATATACCTAAACCATTGATACGAATTATTACTTATAAAAGAACAAAATCGTATTAATTTTGAAAAAACTAATATACAGAATTCCACAAAAAAATATATCTACAAAATTATATATTTTAGAGAAATAAATATGTTAAATCTCTTCGATTCCACCTTGATATCTGGGTTATGTATCATATTCATTTCTTCTCAACTTTTATGATCTTTCAATCTATTTTTCCTAATTAATGCAAATCATTCTTTTTGTAAGAACAAAATCATGTTAATATAAAAAATACATTTGTCAAATAATACATAATAATGCCAAATAATATTGTATATTTTCAGAAATTCCATTGAATAAATCTTTTCTATACAATTGCGATCTGTTTAACATTCAATACTATTTTAATACCTAGAATAAACATCGCTACAATTTCATAATCACCATTACATCTTTCTCCACCCAAACGTTCAAATTGTATTTTCTTTATACGTAAATCATCATTCATAAAAATTATTACTTTTGAAAACACCAAATCGTATTAATATAACAAATAAATAAAACAAAAGAATCCAAAAATATATATCTGCAAAATTAATATTTTCAGAAATGTATGTATTAAATCCTTCCATACTACGAACGTCTTTTCAATCCCCAATCTCATCTTGATATCTGGGAGATGCATCATTCCCAGTTTATTCCCTCATATCTTACGTATCTTACTTATCACCCTACTTTACATTAAAACCATATTTTTTACATATATCTAGTCACCATATTTTACATATGTCTACTCCCTATATTTTACATATGTCTAGGCACCATATTTAGCAAGAAAACCATATGTTTAATCACCATATTTTACATGAAACATTATACGTCTAGTTACTATATTTTACATGAAAATCATGCTTCTAGTCACGATATTTTACATTAATCGTCATATTTTTACATTAACATTCAAATTGTATTTATTTTATACATAAATCATTCATAGAAATCATTACCTATGAAAACACCAAATCGTACTAATATAGAAAAAAAATAAATCCAAAAGTATATATCTGCAAAACGGATATTTTGGAAGATGTATGTATTAAATCCACGGAGGCCATTTCAATCCCCAATCCCATCTTGATATCTGGGAGATACATCATTCCCGATTTCTCCCCCAGAGTAGACCGGAATCCAAATCTTCCCCTATAATTCCCCTCATCCCACAAGGAGATCTGACACTTCCTTTTGATCCTTAAAGAGAAGATCGAAATCAATCTCCCCGATTCCCCCATCTTTTCCGAGACACGTTGTTTGTGCTCCCCCTTTTTCCACGCTGCGGTTTTCCCGATTCCGGGAAAGAGATAAACTGCTCTCCGACGGAGGAAAGCCTTTTATCCGGCAGAGAAGGGAAGGTAGGGATGACAGAGTGGGGTTTTGTGTTTTGTGTTTTGTATGAGAGACTTCTGTGGGGTCATCATGTGGATTTGGGTTTCTGTGGGATCAAGGTTGTTGTTTATGAATAAGCCGGTTTGTGGGTACGTCTCACTGAAGATATTTTCTTGTATTTTTGCGTGAGGGATGGTCAATTGATGTGTATTTCAGATTGACTATATGCGATAAAAAATTGTTCAAGATCGATAATTTTGAAAGAAAAATAATCACCATATTTTACATGAAATCCACATGTCTAGTATGGTTTTCATGTAAATAAAACCATATGTCCATATTTTTACACAACCAAACTAGTATAACCATATGCCCATACTTTAAAAACATGAAAACCATGTGTCTAGTCACCATATTTTACATGAAAGCATATGTCTAGTCACCATATTTTACATGAAAACTATACATCTAGCCATCATATTTTACATGAAAGCTGTCTAGGCACAATATTTTACATGAAACCCATGTGTGTCACCATATCTTACATGAAAAATATATGTCTAGTCACCATATTTTTACATGAAAATCGCACATCTAGTTACTATAATTTACATGAAACCATGTGTCTAGTCACTATATTTTACATCAAAACCATGTGTCTTGTCACCATATATTTACATTAATCACCATATGTTACATTAACATTCAAATTGTATTTAGTTTATATATAAATCATTCATAAAAATTATTACTTATGAAAACACCAAATCGTACTAACAAAGAAAATAAGTCCAAAAAAATATATCTGCGAAATGGATATTTTGAGAAGATGTATGTATTAAACCGCGGAGCTCTTTCCAATCCCCAATCCCATCTTGATATTTGGAAGATGCGCGTCCCAATTTCCCTCCCCCTCCCTCCGAGTAGCCCGGAATCCAAATCTTCCGCTATAATCCCGTCCTCATCCCACAAAAGAGGCCTGACACTTCCTTGATCCTTAAAAGAGCAGATCGAAATCAATCTCTCGATTCCCCACATCTTTTCCGGGAGACATGTTGTTTGTGCTCCCCCTTTTTCCACGCTGCGGTATTCCCGATTCCGGGAAAAGATAAACTGCTCTCCATCGGAGGAAAGACTTATCCGGCAGAAAAGGGAAGGTGGGGATGACAGAGTGGGTTTTTGGGTTTGTGTTTTATATGAGAGATTTCTGGTGGGGTCATCATGTGGATTTGGGTTTTTGTTGGATCAATGTTGTTGTTTATGAATAAGCCGGTTTGTGAGTTCTTCTTCACTGAAGGTATTTTCTTGCATTTTTGTGTAAGGGTGGTCAATTTATGTGTATTTCAGAGTGACTGTCTGCGTTTAAAAATTGGACAAGATCGAGATTTTCTAAAAAAAAAAATAGTCAACATATTTTACATGAAAACTATATGTATATTATTTTATATGTCCATATTTTACATATAATCTTGTGTCCATTTTTTACTTAACTATATAATCATATGTCCTTATTTTACATAACCATATAATCTTATGTCTCTATTTTCACATAATGTTTTCATGTAAAATATGGTGACTATTTTTTATTTATATGGTTTTGTTTACATAAAAACCATGTCTAGTATGGTTTTCATGAGAATAATAAAACTATATGTCCATATTTTGCATGAAAACAAAATGTTTAGTCACCATATTTTACATGAAAAGCATATTTCTAGTCACAATATTTTACACGAAAGCCATGTGTCTTGTCACTATATTTTTAGATTAATCACCGTATTTTTACATTAACATTCAAATTGTATTTACTTTATACATAAATCATTCATAAAATACCACAGCGATCTGTTTAACATTCAATCCCATTTTTGATACATGGGAATCTCTTACAGTTACTTTCTCCACCCAAACATTCAAATTATAGTATACGTAAATCCTTACTTATGAAAAACACCAAATCGTACTAATATAGAAAGTAAATTTAACAAATAAATCCCCCCCCCAAAAAAATATATCTGCAAAATGGATATTTTCAGAAAATGTATGTATTAAACTGCGGAGGTCTTTCCAATCCCCAATCCCATCTTGATATCCGGGAGATGCATCATTCCCTATTTCTTCCCCGAGTAGCCCGGAATCCGAATCTTCCCTATAAATCCCGTCCTCATCCCACAAAGAGACCTGACACTTCCTTGATCCTTAAAGAGCAGATCGAAATCAATCGCCCGATTCCCCACATCTTTTCCGGGAGACACGTTGTTTGTGCTCCTCCTTTTTCCACGCTGCGGTTTTCCCCGATTCCGGGAAAGAGATAAACTGCTTCTCCTACGGAGGAAAGACTTATCCGGCAGAGAAGGGAAGGTGGGGATGACAGAGTGGGGTTTTGTGTTTGTGTGTTTTATATGAGAGATTTCTGTGGGGTCATCATGTGGATTTGGGGGTTTTGGTTGATCAAGGTTGTTGTTTATGAATAACTGGTTTGTGAGTTCGTCTCACTGAAGGTATTTTCTTTTTTGTGTGTGTGTGCAAGGGTGGTCAATTTATGTGTATTGCAGATTGTCTGTTTGCGTTAAAAATTTGGTCAAGATCGAGATTTTTGAAAAGAAAATATAGTCGTCATATTTTACATGAAAAATGTCTAGTCACCATATTTTACATGACAAATCATACGTCTAGTTACTATAGTTTACATAAAAACCATGTGTGCTTGTCATTATATTTTACATGAAAACCATGTGTCTACTCACCATATTTACATGAAACCATGTTGCCTAATCACCATATTTTACATTGAAAGTCACCATATTTTATATGAAAACGTATATAATCACCATATTTTACACGAAACCACGTATTTGGTCACATTTATATGAAAACCATGTGTCTAGTCATGTTAAATGAAAACTTTATGTCTAGTCACTATATTCTACTTAAAAACCATGTATATAATCACTGTATTTACATGAAACCATATCCAGTCACCATATTTTACATTAAAAAACCACATCTAGTCACCATATTTTACATGAAAATGATTAGTTATTTTACATGAAAAAATCATGTCTAGTTTTTATATTTTACATGAAAATCATGTGTCTAATCACCATATTTTATTAACATTCAACTATACTATATTATCATTCATAAAAAATTATTACTTATTAAAAGACCAAATCGTTCTAATATAGAAAATAAACCAAATATATATATATATATATATATATACAAAATGGATATTTTGAGAAAATGTTATGTATTAAATCCTTCCATACCACAGAGGTATTTTCCAATCCCCAATCCCATCTTGATATCTGGGAGATACATCATTCCCAATTTCATCCCCCGAGTAGCCGAATCCGAATCTTTCCCTTATAAATCCCGTCCTCATCCCACAAAAAGAGACCTGACACTGCCTGATCCTTAAAAAGAGCAGATCGGAAATCATCTCCCGATTCCCCATCTTTTCCGGGAGACACACATTGTTTGTACCCCCTTTTCCACGCTGCGGTTTTGATTCCGGAAAAAAAGATAAACTGATCCGACGGAGGAAAGACTCATCCGGCAGAGAGGGAAGGTGGGGATGACAGAGTGGGGCTTTTGTGTTTTGTGTTTGTGTGTTTTATATGAGATTTCTGTGGGGTCATCATGTGGATTTGGGTTTTTGTTGGATCAAGGTTGTTGTTTATGAATGTCGGTTTGTGAGTTCGTCTTCACTGAAGGTATTTTTCTGGTATTTTGTGCAAACCATGTGTATTTCAGTTGTCTATCTTTGTTAAAAATTTGGTCAAGATCGATATTTTCAAACGGAAAAATAGTCACATTTTACATGAAAACTATATGCCTAGTCATCATATTTTAGATGAAACCATGTCTAATCACCATATTTACATGAAAACCATATGTCTATTATGGTTAAAACCATAAGTCTATATTTTACAACCAAATAACCATACGTCCATATTTTACCTAACCATATAACAATCTGTCTATATTTTACATGAAAACCGTATATCTAGTCACCATATTTTACATAGAAAGAGACGTCTAGTAGCCATATTTTTACATGGAAACCAGATGTCTAGTAACCATATTTTGCATGAAAAACCAGATGTCTAATATGGTTTTCATGTAAATAAAGGTCATGTCAATATTTTACCTGATATCCATGTGTCTAGTCACCATATTTTTCATGAAAAACATTTGTCTAGTCACCATATTTTCATGAAACCCATGTGTGTCTACTTACCATATTTTACGTGAAATCCATACGCCTAGTTACTATATTTTACATGAAAACCATGTGTTTAGTCACCATATTTTACATGAAAAATCATATGCCTGAAAACCAGTTACCATATTTTTTACATGAAAACCATGTGTCTAGTCACCGTATTTTACATGAAAACCATCTTTTTATATCACCATATTTTGCATGAAAACCATCGGAAAAGAAATTTTCAAATTTGTTTCTTCTGTTTTTCATATTGAAAATATAACAAAGAGGCTAAGGGAATTTAAAAATATCAAAATGCCCGACTCGGGGCTGCGGTAACGAGCGCCTCTGGTGAGCATTAAATCTGAAATTCTTATCCGCTGACCGCATTCTTGTAGACGTTGCTTAAAAATGAGGAACTCGATAGCTTTTCGATACTACCATCTTGCCCTCGTTAGTCAGACTACTTGCTGTTAGTTTTCCGGCTTTTCTCCAATATGATACTCAAATGCTGGTAGTTTCCTCTAAAAGTCCACCGCAAGGCCCTACAACCTTCTTCAGCGACATGGAGCCAAGTTAGACTTTCCCCAACAGGTGCTCCATCACAACAGAAGCTGTCCCCTTTCCTTCTCATGGGGTGTCCGTCCGTGCTGCCTGGGCATGTGAGGATTAGTCACAACAACGCAATAATAAAATATCAAAATTATACATTTTTACATATATCTTAGACCTCGTATTTCAGTTATGTATCCCATAAACAATCAACTTATAATTGGTGTGATGCAATGTAAGTGCTTAATATTTTGGGTGTACTATTTGAGGGCGATGAGATTCACATCGAGTCGTTTCACAGTCGATGATTTATATGCATAAGTAGGGAATGAGCTTCCAGTTGAAGGATATAAAGACTCTATGAAGTTAAATACTCTATGAATTTTCTCCAAATTGTGATGGTACAGTGAGAATTCACAGTATGGTTCATCCTGAATAACGCTTAATATGTTACATATCTACTATTCAAGTAGCAATTGATCTCAAAGTTATTCCAGCATTAAAAAACATATTTTACATGAAATTTAATTGCAGAACCATTCTTTTTTACAGCATCCTATAAATATGTGTTGGTATTTATTGAGGGCAAATAAAAGGTAAATACATTCAGTATTACATAAAGTACATAGCATCAGTATTATAAAGTAGCATACTTCAGTATTACATAAAGTAGCATACCAGTATTACATAAAAGTAGCATACTTCAGTATTATATAAAGTAGCATACAAGTATTACATAAAGTATTTCCAGTATTACATTTAGCATACTTCAGTATTACATAAAGTAGCATTGTTGTAAATTTAGTAAAAATAAATTCACACAAATTTATTTTAATACATTTATTCGTGATAAAATCTGTGTTTTTAGTTCTGTTGCTTTGTATTCGTTTTAGGGCTTTTACTGGCAACAAAATTAAACTTGCTGTATTTCCAATATGCGAGAAATCACACGTCGTCTTTATTAATAATAAATGTTTCCTATGTTGTATAAATTGCCAAACCATAAATTGGTTTTTCTTCATTAATTATAAATATTTCAAATTTTGTATGCGTTAGAAACATCATAATCGATTTTTGGTTTCCATTGTGTACTACATGAATATGCAGTTCTCAGACAATCAATACTTAATGTAATTTGATTGTAGAAAGAACGAAAATTTCTTGATGTTTATAAAAAATATAATTATGAATAAATAATATAAAGTAATAAATATACGTCATTTAAAAACCGATTACTGTATATGGATTACATTGATCTAAGTGTATTATTATTTAGTTGCCTTTTGTAGTAACAAAACTCAAAAGTTATTAGTCAAATGGTGGTTTCTAATTATCAGTTTTTAAATATTCATAATTGAAAAGATTTGTTCATGAATATATGATGATACAATTTTCTGACAATTCCATTAATATGCGTAATGAATAATTGAAAATAACATTTGCTAAAGGCTGCTTACTGTCTTGATAGTTAACAAAACCTACAAATACTTAAATCATAATAAATGATAATGAAATTAAACTTGATAGTAATTAAATTAATATTGGTTGTATTAATTAATTAAAATTAATATTGATAATAATTAAATTAATTTTGATTATCTTGATTAATTAAAATTCTTAATAATAATTAAATTAATCTTGATTTTGTATTGATTAATTAAAATTATTCTTGATAATAATTAAATTAATCTTGATTGTTTTTATTAATAAAAATTAACCTTGATAATAATTAAATTAATCTTGATAATAATTATAATTATTATAATAATTATTAATCTTGATTTTCTCGTCAATTCTCTTCAGCTACCGGTACTTGATTAATTCCGTTAATCTTGAGAACACCATTGAACGACACTTGATTACGGTGGTGCAGGATTGTTTGTTTGGGAAAATTATTCTTGGTTTAAATTAAGGTTCCATTGTCTTTTGGTTAAAATTAATTTTGATAATAATTAAAATAATCTTGATTGTTTTTAATTAAAATTAATCTTGATGATAATTAAATCTTCACGTGGATCGCTTCGAGGAATTTGAAGTGGAGAGTTATCATTTTAAAGCTAGGTAAAATTTCTGTTAACACAAACGAATTTATACTTTTTAGATATAAAAAATTTTTTAACGAATTTGTAATAACTGAAAATTTTCATAAATTACATTTGTCTACGCTAACAAATAAAAGTTATAAATATAAAATTAAGATTAATATAAACGATTTCAATTATGTTTTTGAAATCTTAGAGTTAAATGATACAAAGTATTTGAAATTTTTTTTTTCTTTCGGATGATCTGTTTTTTATAAACTTTATAACTGCGCTTTAAAGACTCATCGTATACAAAATTAAAATATATGAAACTACAATAGCCATCTCAATTATCTCAATTCTTACCATTATAATTTGTGAATTTATTAAATTATCTCGTTTAAAAACAATAGTATAGAGTGATATTTTTAAAGGCATCCATGAATAGATTATGGGGGGGAATTGATTCATGGGGTGTCCGTCTCGCTTGCCGGACACTGAGAATTAACCACAACAACAATTAATAAATTTTGAAAATGTATAAAAAAAAGGAAATGGCTTTCGAGACTGGAAATATTTTTGACCCAACTAACATAGAACAGAGAATGGATATTAGTAAAAATATCCATCAATATTAGCATTTAATAATAACAATAAAATACATGAATTTTAATTTGCATTTTAAAGAAATAAAGGTAATAGATATTGTAGAACTTTTCATATACTAAAGATCTGTATTAAAAATATGAATCGGAAAATCAGATATATATTTCCTAAATTATTCAAATATTGAGTTTGTAACTCTATTTAAACAGCCAGTAAGAAGAAAAATTAGAAACACTGCAAAATTCTAAAATGTTATCAATTGTTCTCTATTCAAACATTCACAAAGGTCTGTCGAGATAACGGTTATTTGATCTGCATAATACCGATTCCGCTAATTTCCTCGTTATTTAATAAAAGGATTAAGGGCGCATTTGATCGATGGTAAGCTCAATTCGGTAAGCCTGCTGCGTAAGGATATTTTGTTAAATTCATGCTTACAAGTCGAGGGACTTCATCAACGCTGGCCAATTTAGAACCTTGATTATGCAGAATATACTGTAGGTTGATGAGTGATGCATAAATGCGATGTTGTGAATAAATATATGTGTATCTAAAATACTTGAAGCTACCAATATGTTTAATAAAAAAAGCATAGAATGTATAATTCTTAGAGTGTAGGAACCTCAATACTTCCAAAATTCTTGAAACTTTTAAAATGTTTGATGCCTCCAAAATGTTTGACACTT
The DNA here is from genome assembly GCA_021605095.1 of Caerostris extrusa. Classification (NCBI taxonomy): domain Eukaryota; kingdom Metazoa; phylum Arthropoda; class Arachnida; order Araneae; family Araneidae; genus Caerostris; species Caerostris extrusa. Next base: position 75,690 of record BPLR01015320.1, read on the forward strand.
TTTAGAATGCTTTTTCATAAAAGACTTGGCACTTTTAGGAATGCTTTTTCATAAAAGACTTGGCACTTTTAAAATGCTTGATGCTTCCTAATGGCTCGGCACTTTTAAAATACTTGACACTTTTTTTTTCAATACTTCCAAAATTCTTGAAACTTTTAAAATGTTTGACACTTTTAAAATGCTTTACATAAAAGACTTGGCACTTTTAAAATGCTTGATGCTTCCTAACGGCTTGACACTTTTAAAATACTTGACATTTTTTTTTTCAATACTTCCTAAATTCTTGAAACTTTTAAAATGTTTGATGCCTCCAAAATGTTTGACACAGAATGCTTTTTCATAAAATGCACTTTTAGAATGCTTTTTCATAAAAGACTTGGAACTTTTAAAATGCTTGATGCTTCCTAACGGCTGGCACTTTTAAAATACTTGACACTTTTTTTTCAATACTTCCAAAATTCTTGAAACTTTTAAAATGTTTGACACTTTTAAAATGCTTTACATAAAAGACTTGGCACTTTTAAAATGCTTGATGCTTCCAAAAGGCTTGACACTTTTAAAATACTTGACACTTTTTTTTCAATACTTCCTAAATTCTTGAAACTTTTAAAATGTTTGATGCCTCCAAAATGTTTGACATTTTTAAAATGCTTTACATAAAAGACTTGGAACTTTTAAAATGCTTGATGCTTCCTAACGGCTTGGCACTTTTAAAATACTTGACTTTTTTTTTCAATACTTCCAAAATTCTTGAAACTTTTAAAAATGTTTGACACTTTTAAAATGCTTTACATAAAAGACTTGGCACTTTTAAAAATGCTTGATGCTTCCAAAAAAAGGCTTGACACTTTTAAAATACTTGACATTTTTTTTTTTTCAATACTTCCAAAAATTCTTAAAATTTTAAAATGTTTGATGCCTCCAAAATGTTTGACACTTTTAAAATGCTTTACATAAAAGACTTGATGCAAAAACTTTTAAAATTCTTGATGCTTCCAAAAATTTGACACTTTTAAAATACTTGATGCTTCAAAATGCTTAATGCGTTTATAAAATATTTGAAACTTTGGAAAGGATGGTGCATAAATTTGAAGAGAGGGATAATGCATAAATGCGACGTTGTAAATAAATAAATGTGAATCGAAAATACTTGTCGCTAGCGAAATGCTTAATATTAATAGGCTTGAGTGTATAATTCTCAGAGTATATGAACCTCAATGCTTGACACTTTTTAATTCTTGATGCTTCCAAAATGCTTAATGCTTTTATAAAATACTTGAGACTAAAATGCTTTAAGGACCCTTGAAATCATTTAACGATCCTAGAAGAATAAAAATACATAGTTTAATCAGTTAACAATTCACTGTTTTATTTTATCAATATAGGCCATGTCTAATAAAAAATATCATTGAACTGAAAACCAAAGAATTTTACATGTCATTTTAGCATTTTCATATTAAATCCTTCAACCTCTGTAATTAATAAATTTTGGCACAGAGTTTGAAAAAAAGGGGTTAATCAGTCTTGTGAGGCAATGATGGGTGGGTGGTAATTTGCAGCCTAATCTAATTTAATAAAGAGATAATAAATACATTTATTTTAATTGTCTATTATTTTTATTATTATTAGACAAGTATTGAAAACTAAAATATTATCTACGAATCGAAGCCTTACTGAAATGAAATCCAAATGAATAGTCTTGTGAGGCAATGGAATTTGCAGCCTAAGCTAATTTAATAAAGAGGCAACAAATACGTTTATTTTAATTGTCTTATTATTATTATTATTATTATTAGACAAGTATTGAAAACTAACATATTATCTACGAATCGAATCCTTACTGAAATGAAATCAAATGAATAGTCTGTCTCTTTTACATCATCTTATATTTTCGTTAGTCAATGGAAGCATATTGAAACATTTTAAATCTCAGCTTCTAAATTTATTGCAAAAAAAGCTAGTTAAAATCTTTTATTGTTGATATACTTATGTATTACACTGGAGAAAGATATGTAATTTCATTATATGAACAAAAATGAGCATTTGAAATTGTTGAAAACCTGCCATATGTTTTTTTCAACGTTATTTCACAATACACTAATAGAGCAGAAAAAATTAACATGCGTGTATTATCTTCAATTCGTATCACTGCTAATATGAAAACCAAATGAATAATCGATATTTTTAGATTATCATATATTTTCTTGAAACATTGTGAATCTCAACTTCTAAGTTTATTGCAAAAATTTAGTTGAAGTCTTTTATTATTTTTAAATACTTAAGTATTACACTGGAGAAAAGTATTTAATCTCATTATATGAACAAATTGAGCATTTGAAATTGTTGAAATCTGCCATATGCTATTTCAAGTTTATTTTACAATACACAAAGAAAACTGAAAAAAATTAACATATTATCTTCGATTCGAATCATTGCTGATATGAAAACTAAAACGAATAATCGATCACTTTACATCATCTTATTTTTTCGTTATTCAATACAAGCATATTGAATCTCAACTTTTAAGTTTCTTAAAAAAAAATTTAATTGAAATCTTTTTTTATTATTTCATAAGACTGATGAATTACACAGGGAAAAATTAATTTCGTTATATAAATAATTAAAGTCGTTGAAAATCTATCACAATTTATTTCAAAGAATAAAAGTGTAGTTCATTTCTATATCCATTGTATGTGGAAAAATGAAAATCTTCAATTCAAATCACTGCTTATATAAAAAAGCAAATTGATAATCACCTTCACTATCCTCCGTCTTCTTACAATCTCATTACAATACAAATATATCGAAATTCTAACGCTCCATTTCTAAGTATATCACAAAAATCCAGTTACAAATTTTTATTGATAGTACTGATTTACTTTGGAAACTTAAATTTACTTTCGTTATATAAATAAAACGTGTATTTGAAGTTATTAGAAAAACCTTACGACATATGATATGACCACATATGAATATTTCAATTATATTTCAACTCGCAATATAGTGATACAGCCAAAAAAATGCTCTTTTGCTGTTGTAAAACATTTTATTATATTCTCTCTTCAATTCCATTTGCTGCAAATATGAAAAGCAAAACTTATCAAGATTACTTTACACAATTTTAGGATTCGTTATGCACTACAAGCATATTACAACACTTTTAATGTACTGAAAAAAAAATCTTAAAATATTTCATCTTTCATAATGCTGACGAACTGCAGTGGGAAAAAGCTTATTTGGTTATATAAATAAAACGATAATCAACTATCTCTTCCGACTTATCTCACCTCCGATCCGCTTCTTAATATTTCCTCTGCTACGTGATTTCAGCGTTTGAAAATAAAAACGGTGATTTTTTTTTTGAAAAATGAGATTCATTCTAGCACAGATTTGTAGCCTATATTTCTATGAAAATTAAATTAAATTGAATTTTCACTCTGGATAATATATCGACTCGAGTTTTTATCTAGAAAAATGGGGAGAAAATATCACTCTGCCTCCAAATTATTCAATTTTCTTTTTATTTTCACGCTTTAAAATCCTCTAGAGAGCAATATTTTTCGTTTTTTTTTTTTTTTTTTTTTACCACTTTACTACATAATAGAATTTTTTTTGCCGTAATTCATTTCTTTTATCCAATTTAATGAATTTTGTGATATGCAGATTTCTCGTTGTTGTTTTTTATCGCTTTATATATCCGAGATACGTTTGCTTTTCGGGTAAAGAAACACCATTTGTTTTCATTCTGGGTTGAAAATGGTGCTTAAAAGTCTGAAATGTGTTCGGAAATTGGTTTTTATGAACAAAACTCGATATAAAAACATAAAAAACCAATCGAAACAAAATAGATCAATGTAATACAATATTCGGTTTTTATGTTTACGCTAATTTTAAGGTTCTTTTAAAATATTGCCCATTTTTCTCATTTGAGTCCTATATGATGTTCGAAATTGGTTTTTATGAACAAAAGATATAAAACATAAAAAACCAATCGAAACAAAAATAGATCAATGTAATACAATATTCGGTTTTATGTTTTAATTTTAAGGTTTTTTTTAAAATATTGCCCATTTTCTCATTTTTGAGTCCTATGATGATTTTAATATTTTTCATATTCTCAAACCTGTTTTAAGCAGTTTTTTTCTGTGCAATTGTTTTTCTTTTTGCCTGTAGTATATAAAACAAATACCATTAAAATATATATAATGAATATGAAAACTAATTAAAAAAATTGTAAATTTAAAACGAAAGTAACATTCAATATACATGAAAATTAAAAAGGATCAACAATATCAAATATCATATATCCAGATGATATATGATAGTTGATATCACAGATTTACATTGACAAATTAAATTTATTTCGTTATTAAATAAAAACGTATATTTGAAGTTATTAAGCAAACCTTATGATATATGATATGACCTTATATGAGTATTTTTGAATTCCATATTTCAACTCGCAGTATACAGATATGCAGCCAAAAATTGTATTCTATTGTAAAATTGTATTATCATTTCTCTTCAATTCCCGCAAATATGAAAAAAGCAAAACGAATAGCAGATCACTTTAAAGTAATTTTAGATTTCCCAACACAAGAGTATTACAGCACCTTAAATCTATAGAAAAAAATCTGGTTATCTTAAATATTTCCTTTTGATAATGCTGACGAACTGCAGTGGTAGAAAAATAGCTTATTTGGTTATATAAATAAAACGATAATCGAAAATCTCCTCCGACTTATCTCACCTCCGATCCGCTTCTTAATATTCTCCCCTACTACGATTTCAGCATCTGAATATAAAATGGCGATTTTTTTGAAAAAAAAATGAGATTCATTTTAGGAGAAATTTTTGTAGCCTATATTTCTATGAAAATTAAATTAAATTGAATTTTTTCCTCTAGAGATATATCGACTGGAGTTTTTATCTCGAAAAATGGGAAATATCACTCGTTCTCCAAATTATTATATTTTCTTTTTATTTCTACTGTTTAAAATCCTCTAGAGAGCAATATTTTCTCGCATTTTTGGGTTTTTTTCTTTCACCACTTTATTATCATAGATTTTTTTTTTTTTAATAATTCATTTCTTTATTCAATGGAACAAATTTTGTTCTATGCAGATTTCTCGTTGTTTTTATCGCTTTTATATATCGAGATACATTTGTTTTTCGGATAAAGAAACACCATTTATTTTCATTCTGGACTAGAAATGGTGCTTAAAGTTTTGAAATATGTTCGGAAAATGGTTTTTATGAACAAAACGAGATATAAAACCAAAAAAACAGTCGAAACAAAATAGATCCATGTTATAAAATATTCAGCTTTTATGTTTATGCTAATTTTTAAGATTCCTTTAAAATATTGTGCATTTTTCTTATTCTTTTTTTTTTAGCCTTATAAGTAAATATGATGACTTTTAATAATACTTTTTTTCTATTCTCAAACCAGTTTTATGCATTTTTTTTTTTCTGTGCAATTTTTTTTATGTACGATTTCTTTTTTTTTGCATGTGGGTACATAAACCTTAAACCTGTAATACCTTTAAAAATGCATGTAATGAATTAAAATTTATTTAAAATTAATTTAAAACGAAAATAAAAATTGTTTATAAGATAACATGCAAATTAAAATGCCAGCATGATGATATATGATGTTTTGATATCACTGATACACGTTATATAAATAAATACAAGTTATATAAATAAAACATGTATTTGAAGTTATTACAAACCTTACAACATATGATATGACCTTATATGAGCATTTCAATTATATTTCCTCTCAGAATTATACTGATACAGCCAAAAAATTGTATTCTATTGTAAAAATTGCATTATAGTCTCTTCAATTCCATTTGATGCAAATATGAAAAGCAACATGAATATTAGATCCTTTACACAATTTTTAGGACTTCGTTATGAACTACAAGCATATTACAACACCTTAAATCTAATACCAAGTATCTGGTTATCTTAAAATATTTCCTCTTTGATAATGCTGACGAACTGCAGTGGTAGAAAAGTAGCTTATTTGGTTATATAAATAAAACGATAATCGAAGATCTCCTCCGACTTATCTCACCTCCGATCCAGCTTCTTAATATTCTCCTCTGCTGCGTGATTTCAGCGTTTGAATATAAAAACAGTGATTTTTTGAAAATGAGATTCATTCTAGCACAGATTTTTGTAGCCTATATTTCTATGAAAATTAAATTAAATTGAATTTTTTTTTTCCCTCTGGATAATATATCGACTCGAGTTTTTTATCTCGAAAGAATGGGAGAAATATCACTCGTCCACCAAATTATTATATTTTCTTTTATTTTTACGGTTTAAAATCCTCTAGAGAGCAATATTTTCTCGTATTTTTTTGGTATTTTTTCTTTCACTACTTTACTACCATAGAATTTGTTTTACCAGTAATTCATTTCTTTATCCAACGTAACGCATTTTGGGCTATGCAGATTTCTCGTTGTTTTTCTGTATCGCTTTTTATCCGAGATATATTTGCTTTTCGTATAAAGAAACACCATTTGTTTTTCATTTTGGGTAGGAAATGTTGCTTAAAAGTCTGAAATGTGTTCTGAAAATGGTTTTTATGAACAAAACTCGATATAAAACAGAAAAAAACAAACGAAACAAATTAAATCAATATTATCAAAAAATTCATTTTATGTTTATGCTAATTTTAAGATTCATTTAAAATATTGTACATTTTTCTTATTTTCTAGTCTTTAAGTAAAATATGTTTACGGTCAATAATAACTTTTCATATTCCCAAGCCTGTTTTTATGCAGTTTTTCTGGGCAATTTTTTATGTACGATTGTTTTGTGCTGTATTATATAAATCAAATGCTATTAAAATGCATGTAATGAATAAAATTTAATTGAAACTGTAATTTAAAATGAAAATAACAAATAGCTTTCAAGATAACATGCAAAATAAAATGCCAGCAGAGGATATATGATGTTTCATATCACTAATTTACATTGTAAAATTAAATTTATTTGGTTATATAAATAAAACGTGTATATGTAGTTACTACAAACCTTACGATATATGATAAAACCATATATGAGTATTTCAATTATACTTCAACTCCCAGTATACTGATACAGCCAAGAGGTTTTATGCTTTTGAAAAAAATTTTTATTATATTCTCTTCAATTCCATTTGCTACAAATATGAAAAGCAAAAAAAGGAATAGCAGTTCCCTTAACAAAATTTTAAGATTTCGTTATGCACCACAAGCATATTACAACACTTTTAATGTACTGCGAAAATCTTAAAATATTTCATCTTTGATAATGCTGACGAACTGCAGTGGGAAAAAGTAGCTTATTTGGTTCTATAAATAAAACGATAATCGAAGATCTCCTCCGACTTATCTCAACTCCGATCCGCTTCTTAGTATTCTCCTCTGCTACGTGATTTGGAGTTCGAATATAAAAACGGCGATTTTTTTTGAAAAATGTGATTCATTCTACGAGAGATTTTTGTAGCCTATATTTCTATGAAAATTAAATTAAATTGATTTTTTTTTTTTTCCTCTGGATAATATATCGACTCGAGTTTTTTATCTCGAAAGAATGGGGAGGAAATATCACTCGCTCTCCAAATTATTATATTTTCTTTTTATTTTACGGTTTTAAAATCCTCTAGAGAGCAATATTTTCTCCTATTTTTTTCTTTCGCCACTTTATTACCATAATTTTTTTTTCAGTAATTCATTTCTTTATCCATTGTACCGAATTTTGTGCTGTGCAGATTTTTCGTTGTTTTTCTTTATCGCTTTATATCAGAGATACGTTTGCTTTTCGGATAAAGAAACACCATTTGTTTTTCATTCTGGGATGGAAATGGTGCTTAAAAGTCTCAAATTTGTTCGAAAAATGGTTTTTATGAAAAAAAACTCGATATAAAACAAAAAAAAAAAGGAAAAAGCAATCGAAATTCAATATATCAATATTATAAAAATTCAGCTTTATGTTTATGCTAATTTTAAGATTCATTTAAAGTAGTGCCCATCTTTCAAATTTTTTTAGTCTTATGAGTAAATATAACTTTTAGTAATAACTTTTTACAGACACTCAATGTGTTTTTTTTTTTTTTCTGTGATATTTTTTATTTGTGTGTGCAGTATATAAAAAAATTTCATTAAAATGTATATTATGAATAAAAACTAATTAAAAATGTAATTTAAAATAAAAATGGCTATCAAGATAACATTCATATTAAAAGAATCCGACAGATGTTCCATCCGATACATCGTCACATTACCACGAATTTTAATGCATTGGAGTACATTTTCAAGTGCCGAAAATGATTTTGAACCAGTACTCCAAAACAAATCCACTTATTTGACTATGTTTAATAGTTTTAAATGCAGTTTTAGTTTTAAATTAATGGAATCTAACTAACTAACTGATTGTTATTACCGTCCATGTTCGACCACGGCCATCTGCCTACTGGCAGATTCCGAAACAGGAGATGTTTTCTGTTTACTGGGTAAGATTGTCAGCTCAACGCCCAGCTCTCTGCAGTCATATTACACCGTGACCTACAGTTTAAAGTTACAGTTTATTAAAAACCACTACAAACATTCATGGCCCCGCCGGTCTCGAATCCGAAATCTAGGGACAGTGAGCCAGAGCGCTATATCAAACAACAAGCGCTCAATCAAAATTTTAACCAACGCAATTAAGATATTATGTTATACGCATTCGGATAGATATTATACACATTCGAATAGATATTATACACATTCGAATAGATATTATACACATTCGAATAGATATTATACGCATTCGAATCGAATGTTAATATGATATCATTGAAAATCTGAAATTAAACTTAATTGTGCAGATTTATATTAAATAATCCTTAGTTGCTCAAGTAATAACAAATTAAACAGGATATTTTACAGTTTGTAGCTTTCTTACAATGAATACCAGAAAAAAAAAACTACGAGTAAGTTCCGATGAATCTTATGAAAACAAAAAGAATCATTATGAAACTCAATTGGGCAGTTTCTATAATTAAAGTTTCCAACAACACAATTAAGAGACTGGTGTTATACATATTCGAATCGATGTCATTCACGTATCATTCGAATCGACGTCATTCATTCATCAATCGAATCGATGACATTCATTCATCATTCGAATCGAATGGTATTCTCATAAGAAACGAATGTTAATATAATTTCATAGAAATTCTGAAATGAAATTGAATTGTGTAGATTTACGTTAAATAACCATTGGTTATTCAAATAATAACGAAATAAACAGAATATTTTACAGTTTGTAGCACTCATACAACGGATACCAGAAAAAAAAAAATTTACCAAGTAAGTTCCGATGAATCTCGTGAAAACAAAAAGAATCATTGTGAAACTCATTTGCTCCAAAGTGTTACGGGCGGGGGTGCTAAGGAAATTTAATGGCGGAAAATAAAATAATGATCTCCATTAAACATCATTTCCCCAGCTCCATATTAATCTGCCGCTATCTCCTCCACCGGAATCATTTCGCATGCTATTATGTTTCACCAATTCATCAGGAAATCTTAAAAATTAAAACCACCGCAAGATTGCCGTGCCAGCTTAATTGCGCCACTTTATACGGGCAATTTTTTAAAAATACAGAATGGCAACAGCGCGCGGGGGTTGAGGGGGAGCGGGAAGGAAGAAGTCATTGTTTGCTGATGACGCCAGGAAAAACTTTAATTAAACATCGATTTCTGTAAACCGAACACAGTGTGGAAGGTGGAAGAAAGGCGCTCCATTTTTCCCTCAGAAAATGAATTCGCGCCAAGAGGAAAAAAGGATACTACCTTCCAAAAAATTAAACAAAATTAACGATTGGCGATAATTTATTAGCGTTTCATTTCATTAAGTTTTTAATGATGTTTTGATAACATACCTTTTCTTCCTCTTTTTATTGTTGGCGGTAAATTGTTCGTTCTAAAAAGACATGTAAACTTCCATTTTAATGGCCGAAAACGGGTGTAACAAGAGAGAAAGATAAATAGATAAAAGTTAAACGAAATGGCTTTCAAATTTTAAAAGCTGCAGGAAACTTGCCGGCGATGTTTTCAGAAGATAACGTTTGTCTAGGGATTTGTAATGTCGGTTCGTGGTTTGGAGGCAACTATTAAAATTACCGGAGAATGGAGATTACCGACTTTTGAAAGGATTCGAATTTTTGTTCGATAATGACAAGATTACGTCATTTGACGTTCGAAACTGCTCTCACGTTTCCTGCTAAGATAAAGAAAATAATTTAATTATTTTAGAGAGATTTGATTATATCCAAAACAACAGGAAGACTTCAATTTAAAAGATGCCATCTTTATTTTGGCTGATTATGAAGTGAAAGATTAAATTAGCAATCACTTTTTGTTTTATGGAGTAAATATGCTCAATTTAATGAGGTAGCAAAATTTAGATATATTTATGTTGCAATGTTCGTGCCAAATATTCTGATTTACGCCATTTTCAAAACAATAATAATAAAATAACAATAAATCTATATTTTATAGGGTCCTACTAAAACTGGTTCCAATTTCTATAATATAATAAACAAACTCCATAAATCCATATTGTTCTTCTGTTTACAACAGAGCTGTTATTCGAGAAATGCTCCATGTCGTAAATAAATAAACATAAAAATGGAAAACGTATAGATAGAATTGCATATTGTTTTCCAAACTTTTACCTTTATATACATTTCAGTACATTATTACACGTGAAAAGCCATACAGTTCAATTGGAAAGCCATACGGTTCAGGAAAAGGTTGGATAGATTTTAAAGTCCAGTACTGGCTAATTCTTAATTTCCTATTGACAAAGAGAATGCCAAAATATATCTTTCAAGAACATGAGGAAATCTATCCAATGTTCTATCTATATGCTTTCCATTTTTTATCTATATTTACTTACGACATGAAGTATTATTAGAATAACAGCACTGCTGTGAACAGAAGAAGATTATGGATATAGGGAGTTTATTTCAATATTATATTAATTGAAATTAAATGTGAAAATCGCCTTAAAAAGAAATATAAAAACAATAACTTCTAGTTATTTTGTGCGATTATTTGGTACATCATATATTGTTATAGCTCGTGAATAATCGCCACGATATATAGCAAACCACCAAACAAAACTAATTTTACAAAATGTTAAGGAAATTTAGATCTTTTAAAGTTATTTTATGTTGCAATGTTCGTGTCAAATACGCTGATTTACATGATTTTTCAAATTAATAACAATAATAATCTCAAGGGAAATAAAACAATTCTAAATTTTTGTGTTCCTACAGAATCTGGTTTCAATTCGTATAGTATAATATATAAACTCCATAATGTTCTTTTGTTTACAGCAGAGCTGTTATTTGCGAAATGCTTCATGTCGTAAGTAAATAAACATAAAAATGGAAAGCAGATAGATAGAATTGCATATCGTTTTTAAAATTTTTAACATTCATATATATTTCAGTACAAAGATTACATTTAAAAAGCCATACAGTACACAGTTTATCCCTTCTACTGGAAAACATTGGATAGATTTCGTCATATTACAGACAGATATATTTTAACATTTAATTTGTGTACTATCACCTTAAGAAGGTATAAAAACAATAACTTATAGCCATTTTGTGTGATTATTAGGTACATCATTACTATTAAAGCACTTCATGTGGTTTGACTTGTCGCTCTACTCTCATTTTTTGCACACTTTAGGCTAATTAAGCGTTTAACGTGAATACAAAACTACTAACAAACGTCCATGCCACGCCAACTGGAGTGAATTTGACGCCTGTGGTACCAAAGGCCAGAACGCTATCTAATTGGTCATCAGGCTTCTAGGTTTCGAATTCGAGTCGGCAGACGGCTTTTTCCCTTTATGTGGCTGTGGCACCAATGAAGACAAAAATATATATATATAAAAGAGAATATATTACCTGAATACTAAATGAAAGAAGTTTGTTTACCTAATAAGATACATAAATCAAATAAGAAAATTAAAGAACTTATAATCCTTCAAACATTCAATTCAATACATTTTATGAAAGCTCCGTTTTTAAACATTCACATCACAGAAGAATAAGTCCATTTTCTTATGACAGCTTTATAGGAGGCCATTCAAAAAGATGAATAAACAATGATGTGGTTAAACTCTCAATGGCTTTCCTCCGTCATAATTTAACACTCCACTTTCCCCAAACCGGAACATATTCATATCCATAACATCCAATAAGTAACGTCCTCCCTTAAGCACTGCTGGAACTAGACGTTTGTGGTCTCCATTAAACTGGAATTATTGCCCACTGACCATAAATCTAAAGCTAACAAAATCAAAAAATACGACAAGAATTCCTTCCGCCTAAGTGTCCATCAATTCAGAAACGACACATTTTAAAGCATCTCTCCAGGCTTGTTTGTATAATGCCGCAGTTGGGCAGTCTGTTAAATTGACTCACCTTGATTGTGATTGACTCAGAGCACTTAAAGCGGAAAGCAAATTCTGGGAAATTAACTGCAAATAGAGGAGGAAGAATGGATGCTTGTATTTTAAGGAGTCTCTTAGGGTGACTCGCATTTTTATTTCTTGAGAAGACAAATTTTTGTTTTAAGAGTGTTTTGGTGCGCTGAGGCTTGAAAATGGAGATGTGTTTTTTCTGATATACTTTTAATGAATGATGCTTTTAATTAATATTTAAGGATTAGAGTAGTAGGTAAAGAGATGTTTTGTTTGATTTATCGCTCTACTTTAATTTTGTGTACACTTTAGGCTAATTAGACATATAGACATATAGACATATAGACCTATAGTTTAATGTGAATTCCGAAACCCTAACAGACATGCATGCCACCGCCGGAATTCGAATCTTTAAACCTATTTTACCAACGACCAGAGCCCTCTCTAATTGTCCATCTGGCTGCTGGATTTTCGATTCGAGTGCCGGCGGTGACATGGTTGTTTGTAGTGGTTTATAATCCAATTCAAGTCGTAGGCCCCGGTCTAATATGAGTGTAGAGCGTAGAGATTGACAACCGCACCCCTTGAGAAGAAGAAAACATATCATATCTCGAAATCTGCCAGTAGGCAGACGACCTTGGCCCATGATGGGGTTTTGGGTCAATGAATAATAATAATAATATATATATATATATATATATAGTTATAACCGACTTCTTAATTTTATTTCCCATAAATAAATTAGAAAAATTTATTTAAACCTTAAAAAATGAATTTTTATCTTCAATATATATTCTATTCTTCTAAACTACGTCTGTCTTGATTTACTTGTTTTATACTTCATAAAAATCATTTTAATACATCACTCATGATTCTGCAAATTAAAAATTACATATATATAAAATTATATAAATATGTATAGAGATATGTATCTTCTTAGACAAAGACGCATCTTGTATTTAGAATTTTAGACAGCATATATGAACTCTGAATATTTATGAATTGTTGAATTTTTAAAATGATATTGAAATTAATTATATACACATATTTCAGTATTATTTTAAAATTTTCAGTTATTTAAAGCATTTTTTTATTTCCAATGGCAGGCTACAAAAAGCAATAAAATAAATAAGAACACAAGGAACATGAAAACAACAACGAGAATCGAAGGAAATCACATAGTGACATATTTAGCCAAAGGGCCCTACCCTCCAGTAACGACCCTACACAGTAGAGGAAACAAGTGCAGGGCAGACAGGAAGGTGAGATGAATCCATGTCAAGACTGCAGAACATGTATTTTGGGCTTGCAAATATTTTCATTCCAAAAAGATGAGTGGCGTTATTTAAAACATAAAAAGAGAATATTTTTCCAAAATGCTAAAGGAAAGATATTTGTTTGCCTAATAAGATACAAAAATCAAAATAAGAAAATAAAAGACTTATAATCATTCAAGCATTCAATTGGCTACATTTTGTAAAAAAGCCTAGTTTTTAAACATTCACATCACAAAAGAATAACTCCATTTTCTTATGACAGTTTTATAGAGGCCATTCGAAAAGATGAATCCACAATGATGTGGTTAAACTCTCAATGGCTTTCCTCCGTCATAATTTAACACTCCACTTTCCCCAAACCGGAACATATTCATATCCATAACATCCAATAAGTGACGTCCTCCCTTAAGCACTGCTGGAACTAGACGTCTGTGGTCTCCATTAAACTGGAATTATTGCCCACTGACCATAAATCTAAACCCAACAAAATCAAAAATACGGCAAGAATTCCTTCCGCCAAAGTGTCCCCGAATTCAGAAACGACACATTTTAAGGCATCTCTCCGGGGTTGTTTGTATAATGCCGCAGTTGGGCAGTCGATTAAACTGACTCACCTTGATTGTGATTGACTCGGAATACTTAAAGCGGGAAAGCAAATTCCGGAAAATTAACTGCAAATAGAGGAGGAAGAATGGATGCTTATCTTTTGAGGAGTCTCTTAGGGTGGCTCGCAATTTTATTTCTTGAGAAGACAAATTTTTGTTTTTAAGAGTGTTGTTTTGGTGCACTGGGGTTTGGGAATGGGGATGTGTTTTCTCTTATACTTTTAATGAATGGTGCTTTTAATTAATGGCATTGTTGTTCTAATATTTAAGGAATAGAGTTGTAGATAAAGAAAGATTTGGTTTGGCTTGTCACTCTACGGTCATTTTGTTTACACTTTAGTCTAATTAGACCGGGATTTATAGTTTAAAGAGGATGCCGAACCGCTAAGAAAAGTCCATGCCACAGTCAGGATTCGAATCTGAAGCATATGTTACAAGCAACCAGAATGTTAGTTAATTGGCAATCAATGCTGGTAGGTTTTGAGTTCGAGTGCCGGCGGGGGCACGGATGCTTGTAGTGGTTTGGAATCCAATTTAAACCATAGCTCCCGGTCTAATATAAGTGACAATCCAACCCTGTAAAAAGAAAACATCTCTTGTCTCGAAATCTGCCTGTAGGCGGACGACCTTGGCGCACGTGGGGCTGTCGCGCAAATATATTCTTAATTTTATTTCCTATTAATAAATAGAAAAAATGTATTTAAATCATAAAAATTAACCCCTTTTTAAAATTTGTTTCTACAATATATGTTTTATCCTTCTAAACTATGTTGTTGTTTTTTTTTTTTTACCTATTTGATTCTTCATAAGAATCAACTTGAATACACACACACACATACACATATATATATATATGTATATTATAAGTAGTTTCAGTATGCTATTAAAGATCTCAATTTTTAAAAGATAAAGAAAAATATTCTTAATAAATGCTAAATGAAAGATGTTTGTTTGCCTAATAAGATACATAAATCAAAATAGGAAAATACTTATAATCCTTCAAACATTTAGTTGCCTGCATTTTATGAAAGCTACGATATTAAACCTTCACGTCACAAAAAGAATAACTCCATTTTCTTATCACAGATTTATAGGAGGCCATTCAAAAAGATGAATCCACAATGATGTGGTTAAACTCTCAATGACTTTCCTCCATCATAATTTAACACTCCACTTTCCCCAAACCGGAACATATTCATATCCATAACTTCCAATAAGTAACGTCCTCCCTTAAGCACTGCTGGAACTAGACGTCTGTGGTCTCCATTAAACTGGAATTATTGCCCACTGACCATAAATCTCAACCCAACAAAATCAAAAAATACGACAAGAATTCCTTCCGCCAAAGTGTCCATCGAATTCAGAAACGGCACATTTTAAAGCATCTCTCCCGGGTCGTTTGTATAATGCCGCGGTTGGGCAGTCGCCTAAATTGACTAACCCTGATTGTGATTGACTCGGAGCGATTGAAGAGGGAAAGCAAATTCTGGGAAATTAACTACAAATATAGGATGAAGAATGGATGCTTATCTTTTGGGAGTCTCTTAGGGTAGCTCGCATTTTTTATTTCTAGGAAGACAAATTTTGTTTTAAGAGTGTCTTGGCGTGATGAGGCTTGAAAATGGCGATGTGCTTTCCATTATGTTTTTAATAAATAATGCTTTTAAGTAAATGAATTGTGATTTTAATATTTAAGGATTTAAGGTGGATTCCGAACCAATGACATACTAACCCAGGCCACCGCCAGGATTTCTAACATGAAGCCTGTGTTACCAACAGCCAGAGTACTAGATAATTGGCCCATCGGGGTGCTACATTTTTGTGTTCTAGTCCCGGCGCTGGCATGGATGTTTGTAATGGTTCGAAATCTACTTTATGTAGTTGGTTCCGGTCTAACGAGACTATCAACTCTACTACATAAAAAGAAAAACATCTCCTGTCTCGAAATGTGCCAGTAGGCAGACGATTTTTTTCTTATGATGGGGCTGTTGTGGCAACGAAGAACGCGATTATTTACATAAATATAACCGATTTCTTAATTTTAATTCCCATAAATAAATCACAAAAATTTATTTAACCCTTCAAAATAAAAGTATTTTTAAGATTTTTCTTCTTCAATGTATATTCTGATCCTTGTAAACTATGTCTTTGTTTACCTTCGGGATATTACATGAAAATCGCATGAATATATCCATTCAAGACTGTGTCCAGCAAATTATATATATATATACAATATTTGATTATATTTTTTCTTATACAAAAACATTTGGTGTTTAAAATTTAGAGAATATATGTGAAATCTGAATACTTCTTAATATTTGAGACTTTAAAAATGATATTGAAATTAATTATATATATTTAAAACATAAAGCAGAATATATTTCCCAAATCCTAAATAAAAGAAGTTTATTTGCCTAATAAAATACACAAATCAAAATAAGGAAATAAAATCCTTATAATCATTCAAGCATTCAATTGGCTACATTTTGTAAAAGCCTAGTTTTTAAACATTCACATCACAAAAGAATAACTCCATTTTCTTATGACAGTTTTATAAAGGCCATTCGAAAAGATGAATCCACAATGATGTGGTTAAACTCTCAATGGCTTTCCTCCGTCATAATTTAACACTCCACTTTCCCCAAACCGGAACATATTCATATCCATAACATCCAATAAGTGACGTCCTCCCTTAAGCACTGCTGGAACTAGACGTCTGTGGTCTCCATTAAACTGGAATTATTGCCCACTGACCATAAATCTAAACCCTACAAAATCAAAAATACGGCAAGAATTCCTTCCGCCAAAGTGTCTCCCGAATTCAGAAACGGCACATTTTAAAGCATCTCTCCCAGGCTCGTTTGTATAATGCCGCAGTTGGGCAGTCTGCTAAATTGACTCACCTTGATTGTGATTGACTCGCAGCACTTGAAGCGGAAAACAAATTCCGGAAATTAACTGCAAATAGAGGAGGAAGAATGGATGCTTATCTTTTTAAGGAGTCTCTCAGGGTGGCTCGCCTTTTTATTTCTTGAGAAGACAAATTTTGTTTTAAGAGTGTTTTGGTGCACTGAGCCTTGAAACGGGGATGTGTTTTTTTTTTTTTATATTTTTGAAGAATGGTAGTTTTAATTAATGGAATGATGCTTTTAATATTTAAGGATTAGAGAGGTAGATGAAAGGAGGTTTGTTTTGGTTTGTCGCTCTACGGTCATTTTGTGTGCAGACTTTAAGCTAATTAGACCTGGACCATAGACATGGACATGATGACATGGATCCAAAGCACCAACAATCACACATGCCCCTCCAGTATACGAACCTGAAGCCTGTGATACCAAGGGCCCCAGCGCTAGCCAATTGATAAAAAAAGATAGCCAGATAAAAAGAAAAATATAAATTCTTTAGATTCAACATTTGAGAACATTCATTCTAATTAATCGGCAATTATAAGTGCAATGTAGAAGCCCTCCCCCTCTAATTCAACCTTGGTAACGCTGAATGCGTGCACCATATGCCTATCGTTTTAGTGGTGTAATCTTGAGTGATTGTTCGACAAAGAAGGGATACGAACCAATGAATTCCCTTTTGAGAGTGTTCATTAAAAATTAAATTGACCAAATTCTGAATGTTTTGTAGTCGCCCCTTGTATAATGCATCCTGGGTAACGCTGAATCTGCCACAGACTAGAGTGCCCTTCTGTCAAAGGAGAGGATACGAATCATTGGATTTTTCTTTTAAGAGTGTTCGTTAAACATTGAATTGACCAAATGTGGGTGCAGTGTAGCATATCCCCCGTGGTGCTAAATATCCTGGTAACGTATATATCTCTGATACATCTCTTCCTTCTAATGATGAATCACGGTAAGTCAAAGTTCTTGGTATTTCAAATTGCCTGAAACTTATTCAATGTCGTTGCACAGTTTTGCATCGTCTAAAATATATGCAATATAATATAGTATATTTGATAGTGTGAGTCTTTTAAGTATGCTAATTATCCATTCAAATATTTTTCGACAATAGTTAAACAACTTTTTACCTTTGCTCTTCTTTAACAATGTTATTATTGTCGTTTCTTTAACAATATTATGCGTTTTTTGCTCTTTTATTAATATTATTATTGCCAAACCGTCTTTTTATTGCTTAATTAAATGGCAGTTATCCTTTGATACTTGTTTTGTATAGCTTACAGCCTTATTTCTATTTTTATATGAATTGCAGGCTTAACATAATATTAAAGTTTTCATAAATATAAAATCTTTTCAAAATTATTTATTTTTAGTGAATATCTATTCTCAATTATTATGAGTTTTGTTTATATAATTGAAGTTTATTTAATTTAATTAACTTTCTTTTATAACTCTTAATGCTGGTGTTAGATAGGTGATCTAAATTGATTGTTTATGACATTCCATAATAATAAGAATCTCAAAATTTAGACTTAAAAATCATACCAAAGAATCAAATTCAGAATAAGTTAGTAAATGTCTTTTAGTTTTCTTCTATATGCTACGCTTACATTAAATCCTTGGGACACATATCCAACATATCTTTTGTATAAACTCAAGACTTTATTTGATTTGACTAAAGCCTTTCTCTGTGTTGGCACAATGGATAAATGAACACGACTGCAGTTACAGATAACTCATGTTTGACAAGAGCCATAATCCACAATCGTGCACAAATCGTTGAAATTTATCCTGGTCATGGATTTAGGAGCACTTCGTTAGCTTATGTTTAGATTCTGAAACGACAAGTTAAAGTTAAACGTAAGTGGCATATCCCTCTATGAAATTATCTTAAATCCAATATCTTTATTATATTTGAATCAATTATTCTGGTTGTAATTTGATTCAAATTTATTGCTAGCCAGTTTTACTTTTATTATTTACTTTAGAATCTTTTAACTTTTCGAGATCGTAATTAATAATCATCTTTTGCATTTTGATAAAATTTTTATTAATGTTTACTAAAATGTTTACTGATGTTTACTTTACCCCTTTTTAAAAACGGTATAGGCATTTATTTCATTTAAAAATATAAATTGATGCACCAATCAAGTTATGTTCATTTCGATCCAAGTATTGATCATCCAATTATTGTTCATTTGGATCTATATTGTTCATACTCCATCTCTCTGGTAAAAAACAAATTCCACGTCCAAAGAATGACTCTTTTTCAAATCAAGCCGATTTTTCTTCAAGAAATGTTACTCAGACCTGCCGTGTATCAGCGATCAAGCGATGATAAGAAAAAGTAATATCTGGAGAAAAGGGTGGTAGGGTAGGGTTCCCATCAAAGCGTTTCAAATTTTTTTTTTTTTCAGTTTGTTTTTGCCTTCCTTCGAAACACGTAGCCGAACATGGTCATGGTAAAAATAATTTCTTCCTCAGTCTTTTCTCGTATTCCTTTTCACTTCTCAGTTCAAACGCAACAACTACTGTCAATACCGTTAACCAGTAATGATTCCATCGTGTTTTAAGAGCTAGTAATTTTTTTTCATACTGTCGATGGCTATCTTCGTAAATCAGCACCGAAAATCACCCTCTTTTGAATCATTTCCGACAAAATCTTTCAGCTGATGCATATTCCCAGTAAGTTTCCACAAGAACATGATGCGTTTTCAGCTGCAATTTTCGTCCAATTCTTTCATCCCGGTTTTTCTCAGACGATATGCAAAAATGCGAGGTAGTTTCTCCTAAAAACACTACCGGAAGACAATGACTCCTTCTTCAGAGAGACAGAGCCAAGTTAGACTTACCTACAGATGCCAAGTGTCACAGCTTCAGCTGTGATGCCCCCTTTCCTCCAGCCATCAGTACACTACTCATGGGATGGAAATCCCACACTGAGGATTAGACACAACAACTAAATTAAATGTTGTGTTATTTTTGAAAAATATACTAGTACTGTAAACACAAGTAATAATTGTATATAACACAATTTATATAATAGAATAATCAATATAATCAATAATTGCCTGTAACACAATTTATTTGTTAAACACAAGTAATAATTGTATCATCATCATTGACGCAACTTTCCATGTTGGGCCAAGGCCCACAGCATTCTGGTAGATTTCGAAAGAGGAGAGGTATTCTTATTACTGGATAAGATTGTTAGCCCTACGCCCAACAGTCATACGAACGGAGACCAGCAGTTTAAAGTGGATTTTGAACATCTGCAATCATCCATGGCAAAGCTGAAGCTCGAACTCAACACCTGTGGTACTGAGAGCTAGAGTGCTAGTCACTCTGTCATCTAGCCCTTACAAACGTAAAGTTTACCAAAAACATATTGTTTTTAGTAAACTGATAACATGTAAAGACAACTTATTACTTTTCTATAATTGAAAAAAAAAAATGGAACAAATGAAAAAGCGAAGAAATTATTTCACAGTCAAATCACGTGCACAATCAAACAATTAAACAAAAACAGACCTGCAGCGAAATTAGATTTCAGATATTTATTCCATTATCGTGATTTAAATCACTGTTATAAAGAAAACTCTTTTCATATAGAACATATCTTTTTACTCATAACAGAAAAGGTGAAAATAATTATTTGCTGCAAAAATGTTTTCTTTAGCAAATAATGCTACTAGCGAGTACACAATAAACTTGTTAACAAGTATTCGAAGAGGTGTTTTAATTAAACAACCTTGTCAAAACATAATAACTGAACACAAAACAAATTCATAACTTTTAAGAAGCAGATACGGAATAAATGCGCTCTTGTTTAACCTTCAATAAGGATCTGAATCATAATTAAAGAATAACATTCTACCTCATACTTTATATTCTTTCGGTAATTAAGAAAAACAAAGCGTTTGATAAACCGACTTCCTTTGAAATAGCGTTTTAGGGAGATGGGAAGACTTGTTTACTTAATAAATTAACATAGCAGTGATTATCGAATGTGAAATAGCGACTAAAAGCGAAATTGAATATTGAACAATAATATTTATTTACTCGAGTTTTTGTTAGTTTAAAAAAAGAAATATTTCAATGGGTGACTATGTTTGTATTGAAAATTTTGCTTTTATAACTAATTTCCTGGAGATGGTTACGTATAAAGTAAACAGTTAAATTTTTTTCAAAGTTAAAAATTTTGTTTTAAATTTAGTTCCTTTTTAAATTTAATCATGGGTACTTTTGAATGGAGAAAATTTAATCACATATAAGTTAGTTTTAAATAAACAAAATTTTATAAAATATAGCCTTAGGTTTTTTATTAATTTTTTTCTTACTTTAAGCACTAAATAGCTTGATATTTTAATTTAACTTTAGATTTTTTTCTTGCATTAGGCCGTTTTCTTACATTTTATATTTTAGTTCATTTATTAAGATCGTAACTTCTTTCCAATAATATTGAAACTCTTTTCTGAAAGACAGTTATAGTAGTAGTATTAAAAAATGCATAGTTCAATTTCTTTGCAACGGTTAAGATAAATCAAATTCAACTTTCTATTAAATATAAATTTTGTAAGTGGAATATATAATATATAGTTAAATTTTAAATAAATTTTAATATTAAATGTTTTAGATTTTGTTTTTACCTGACTAGTGACTCAGTGGCAGCGTGCACGCTGGTGAGCATTAGGGCTGAGGTTCAGTCCTCTGGAGTGTTTGTTGTAGGGCACTTTCAAAACATCAGGAGACTCGATGGCGTTTGGGATGTTTAGCATCTTGCCTCGTTAGTCAAACTACGTGGAGGTAGTTTTCCGGGTTTTTCACACATAAGGTACGCAAATATAGTGTTGTTTCTCCTAAAAGTCCTCCCGGAAAGCCCTGCACTCATTCTTCAGCTATACGGAGCCTTCTACCTAGTGGGGTGCTTAAATCCATCCATGAGTTGACTACTCTTTGGATGTCCATTTTGCACTGTAGGGCACTGAGAATTAGACGCAACACTAAAATTAGATGTTGCGCTATATTTGGAAAAATTTACTAACGCCGCAAATACAAATAATAATAGTTATATTTTACAAATATGTTATCAGCTTTGGCGCAAAGTCCCCTTACTGGACCATGGCTGTCTCCCTAGTGACGTATTTTAAGAGAGGAAATGTTTTCTTTTACTGGATAAATTATCAACCCTACTCCCAAAGCTCTACAGTCATATTAGATCGGAACTACAGTTTAAAGTGAATTCCGAACCACTACATTCATCTATTGCACCCTGAACTTAACCCCCGAAACTCAGGTGGCATAGTGCGCCAGAGCGCTAATCACTCGGCCATTAGGCCCTTACAAAAATGTACTTTACCAATAAACATATTGTTGTTAGTAAATTAATAACACGTAAAGACAACACATATATTACCTATCTATAAACGAAAAAAAATGAAACAAATGAAATAATGAAGATATTATTTCACGTACGCAATCAAATAGTTGAACAGAACCATACCTGATGCGAAATTAGATTTCAAATACTTATTCCATTACCGTGATTTAAATCACTGCTATGAAGCAAACTCTTTCATATCGAACAGATCTTTTTACTCATAACAGAAAAGGTGAAAATAATTATTTGCTGCAAAAATGTTTTCTTTTTAGCAAATAATGCTACTAGCGAGTACAAATAAACTTGTTAACAAGTATTCGAAGAGGTGTTTTAATTAAACAACCTTGTCAAAACATAATAACTGAACACAAAACAAATTCATAACTTTTAAGAAGCAGATACGGAATAAATGCGCTCTTGTTTAACCTTCAATAAGGATCTGAATCATAATTAAAGAATAACATTCTACCTCATACTTTATATTCTTTCGGTAATTAAGAAAAACAAAGCGTTTGATAAACCGACTTCCTTTGAAATAGCGTTTTAGGGAGATGGGAAGACTTGTTTACTTAATAAATTAACATAGCAGTGATTATCGAATGTGAAATAGCGACTAAAAGCGAAATTGAATATTGAACAATAATATTTATTTACTCGAGTTTTTGTTAGTTTAAAAAAAAGAAATATTTCAATGGGTGACTATGTTTGTATTGAAAATTTTGCTTTTTATAACTAATTTCCTGGAGATGGTTACGTATAAAGTAAACAGTTAAATTTTTTTTCAAAAGTTAAAAATTTTGTTTTAAATTTAGTTTCTTTTTAAATTTAATCATGGGTACTTTTGAATGGAGAAAATTTAATCACATATAAGCTAGTTTTAAATAAACAAAATTTTATAAAATATAGCCTTAGGTTTTTATTAATTTTTTTCTTACTTTTAAGCACTAAATAGCTTGATATTTTAATTTAACTTTAGTTTTTTTTTTCTTGCATTAGGCCGTTTTCTTACATTTTATATTTTAGTTCATTTATTAAGATCGTAACTTCTTTCCAATAATATTGAAACTCTTTTTCTGAAAGACAGTTATAGTAGTAGTATTAAAAAATGCATAGTTCAATTTATTTGCAACGGTTAAGATAAATCAAATTCAACTTTCTATTAAATATAAATTTTGTAAGTGGAATATATAATATATAGTTAAATTTTAAATAAATTTTAATATTAAATGTTTTAGATTTTGTTTTTACCTGACTAGTGACTCAGTGGCAGCGTGCACCGCTGGTGAGCATTAGGGCTGAGGTTCAGTCCTCTGGAGTGTTTGTTGTAGGGCACTTTCAAAACAT
Source organism: Caerostris extrusa (assembly GCA_021605095.1). Taxonomy (NCBI): domain Eukaryota; kingdom Metazoa; phylum Arthropoda; class Arachnida; order Araneae; family Araneidae; genus Caerostris; species Caerostris extrusa. The sequence continues at coordinate 99,690 of BPLR01015320.1, forward strand.
CAGGAGACTCGATGGCGTTTGGGATGTTTAGCATCTTGCCTCGTTAGTCAAACTACGTGGAGGTAGTTTTCCGGGTTTTTTCACACATAAGGTACGCAAATATGGTGTTGTTTAGCCCTTTGTCTCCCGGAAAGCCCTGCACTCATTCTTCAGCTATACGGAGCCTTCTACCTACGGGTGCTTAAATCCATCCATGAGTTGACTACTCTTTGGATGTCCATCCTCCAGTTGCAGGGCAATGAGAATTAGACGCAACACTAAAATTAGATGTTGTGCTATATTTGGAAAAATTTACTAACGCCGCAAATACAAATAATAATAGTTATATTTTAAAATATGTTATCAGCTTTGGTGCAAAGCCCTTAGTGGACCATGGCCGTCTTCCTAGTGACGTATTTCAGAAGAGGAAAGGTTTTTTTTACTGGATAAAATTATCAACCCCTATTCCCAAAGCTCTACAGTCATATTAGATCGGAACTTACAGTTTAAAGTGAATTCGAACCACTACAGAATCATCTATTGCACCATCCTGAACTTAACACTGAAACCTGAGGCATTAGTGCACAACAAAAAATTAGTCACTGTTGCATTAGGCTTTTTTACAAAAATGTACTTTACCAAAAAACATATTGTTGTTAGTAAATTAAAAACACTAGTAAACCAACATGTAAAGACTATATATTACCACTATAATCGAAAAAAAAATGGAACAAATGAAAAAATGAAGATATATTTCACGTACACAATCAAATAGTTGAACAGAACCCTACCTGATGCGAAATTAGATTTCAGTAACTTATTCCATTACCGTGATTTAAATCACTGCTATAAAGAAAACACTTTTCAAATCGAACAAATCTTTTACTCATAATCGAAAAGTGGAAAATAATTCTTTGCTGCAAAAATGTTTTCTTTTTAGCAAATAATGCTACTAGCGGGTACAAAATAAACTCGTTAACAAGTATCCGAAGAGGTGTTTTAATTAAACAACCTTGTCAAAACATAATAACTGGACACAAAACAAATTCATAACTTTTAAGAAGCTGATACGGAATAAATGCGCTCTTGTTTAACCTTCAATAAGGATCTGAATCATAATTAAAGAATAACATTCTACCTGATACTTTATATTCTTCCGGTAATTAAGAAAAACAAAGTGTTCGGTAAACCGGTTCCCTTTTGAAATAGCGTTTTAGGGAGATGGGAAGACTTGTTTACTTATTAAAGTAACAAAGCAGTGATTAACGAATATGAAAGAGCGACTAAAAGCGAAATTGAATATTTAACAATAATATTTATTCACGCGAGTTTTTGTTAGTTTAAAAAAAGAAATATTTCAATCGGTGACTAAGTTTGTATTGAAATTTTTTGCTTTTTATAACTAATTTCTTGGAGATGTTACAAATAAAGTAAATAGTTATTTTTTCTTTTCAAAAGTTAAATATTTTGTATTAATTTTTTAAATTTATTTAAGTATACTTTTGATTATATAAAACTAACTTAATCATTATAGGAGAATTTTAAATACATAAAATATAATGAAATATGGCTTGAGGTTTTTTTTATTTATATGTTTTTTTCTTACTTTAAACAATAAATTGCTTGATATTTTAGTTTAATTTTATTTTTTTTTTTATTTACATTCGGCCGTTTTCTTACATTTTATAATTTAATCAATTTATTAAGATAATAACTTTTTTCCAATAATATTGAAATATATATTCTCTTTCTTCTGAAAGACGGTTATAGTAATAGTAATAAAAATATATAGTCCAAATTATTAGCAAAGTTTAAAATAAATTCAAATCAATTTTCTATTAAATATGAATATTGTAAGTGGAATATTTAATACTATACATAGCCAAATTTTAAATAAGTTTTAACATTAAAGGTATTTTATTTTACTTTTGCCCGACTCGTGGCTTAGTGGTAACTTGCGCCACTGAGGAGTGTAAGGGTGGAAGTTCAATCCGCTTTATGGCTTTGTTGTAGACACAGTTTCAAAAAACTAGAAGACTGGATGGCGTTTGTGATGTTCAGCCTCTCGCCTTATTAGTCGGACTAATTAGTAGGAGTTTTCTCGATTTTCTCCACAACGGTACGCAAATGCGGGAGTAGTTACCTAAAATTTCCACCAGGAAGGCGCTGCTCTCTTTGTTCACTGACACAGAGTCAAGTCAGATTTCTGTCTACGGGTGCTCCATCACAACAGAAGCTACCCCTTTCCTCCATCCATGAATAGACTACTGATGGGATTTCAAGCAGTCTGTTGGCCAATTGGCTAACGCTCTGGTCTTTGGGACAGCAGGTTTTACGTTCGAATCCTAGAGGTGGCTTGGATGCTTGTTAGTGGTTCGGAATTCACGTTAAGCTGTAGGTCCCGGTCTAATTAGGCTAAAGTGTGCAAAAAAGGACATCAGAGCAACCACTAAACCAAACCATGGGATGTCCATACCACACTGCAGGTCATTGAGGATTAGACACCACAATAAAATTAGATTTTGCATTCTTTTTTGAAAAATATATTAACACTGTAAACACATGTAATAATGGTTGTATTTTACAAATATATACTTTACCAAAAAAACGTATTGTTGTTACTAAACAAATAATACGTAAATACAATGCTTATAATATTTTTCTATAATTGAAAAAAAATGGAACAAATGAAAAAGTGAAGAAATTATTTCACAGAAACAATCAAATCGTCTAACTTATCGCGAAATTAGATTTCAGATACTTATTCCATTACCGTGATTTAAATCACTGTGATAAAGAAAACTCTTTTCATATCGAACAGATCTTTTTACTCATGACAGAAAAGGTGAAAATAATTCTTTGTTGCAAAAATGTTTTCTTTTAGCAAATAATGCTACTAGCGAGTACACAATAAACTCGTTAACAAGTATTCGAAGAGGTGTTTTAATTAAACAACCTTGTCAAAACATAATAACTGAACACAAAACAAATTCATAACTTTTAAGAAGCAGATACGGAATAAATGCGCTCTTGTTTAACCTTCAATAAGGATCTGAATCATAATTAAAGAATAACATTCTACCTGACACTTTATATTCTTTCGGTAATTAATAAAAACAAAGTGTTCGGTAAACCGGTTTCCTTTGAAATAGCGTTTTAGAGAGACTTGTTTACTTATTAAATTAACAAAGTAATGATGATCGAATATGAAATAGCGACTAAAAGCGAAATTGAATATTTAGCAATAATATTTATTTGCGCTAGTTTTTGTTAGTTTAAAAAACAGAAATATTTATATCGGTAACTTTGTTTGTGTAGAGTATTTTGCTGAAGATGTTACATATAAAGTAAATAGTTAATTTTTTTAAAATAAAGATTTTGTAATTAATTTAGTTTGTTTTTACATTTAATCATGGGTACTTTTGAATGTACAAATTTAATCACGTATAAGCGAGTTTTAAATAAACAAAATTTTATGAAATAAGGCCTTAGTTTTTATTTTTCTTACTTTAAGCAATAAATAACTTGATATTTCAATTTTAATTTAGTTCTTTTTACTTACATTAGGCCATCCTCTTACATTTTATATTTTACTTCATTTATTAAAATAGTAACTTTTTTTTTACCAATAATACTGAAACATATATCCTCTTTTTCTGAATTACGGTTATAGTTGTTGTTGTTGTTGTCATGTCCCTCATGGAAGGAGGGAAGAAGAGTGCAGCTTCTGTTCTGATAGAGCACCCGTAGGTAGATGTCTGACTTCTGCTCCGTAACGCTCTTACAGTCATAGGAGACTGGGACCTACGGCTTAAAGTGGATTTCTAACCACAAAAAACATCCATGGCACCGCCGGGACTCGAACACGAAACCTGTGGCACCGAGCGCCAGAGCGCTAGACACACGGCCATTCAGGCCCTACGGTTATAGTAATAGTAATAAAAAATATATAGTCCAATTTATCAGCAAACGTTAAGATAAATTTAAATTAATTTTCTATAAAATGTAAATTTTGTAAATTGCATATATAATACATAGACCAATTTTAAAAATTTACCCAACCAGTAACTCAGTTGCAACATGTGACGCTGGTGAGCAATTGGGATAAAGTTCAATTCTCTGGAGAGTTTTGTTGTAGGCATTGCTTCAAAAGACGAGGAGGCTGGATGATGTTTGAGATTTTCAGCATCTTGTCTCATTAGTAGGACTAGCTGGTGGGAATTATCTGAGTTTTCTCTCATACGATACGCAAATGCAGAATATTTTCCTAAAAAGTCTTCCCGGAAGTCACTGCTCTCCTTCTTCAGCGACATGGAGCCAAGTCAGACTTCGACCTTCTGCTCCATCACAACAGAAGCTGTTCCTTTGCCTTCCATCCGTGAGAAGATGTCCTTCCAGCACTGCAGGACATTGAGGATTAAACACAACAAAAAAATTAGATGTTGCATTCTTTTTCAAAAATATAGTAACAATAATACACAAACAATAATAGTTTTTTTTACAAATGTATACTTTACCAAAAAAGCATGTTTTGCTAGTAAACTACAAACATGTAAAGACTATTATTATATGTCACTATAATTAAAAAAAAATTGAAGCAATTGAAAAAGTGAAGAAATTATTTCACGGACACGATCAAATTGTTCAATCAAGGACAGACCAGACCTGAGGCGAAATTAGATGTCAGTTACTTATTAACCGTGATTTAAATCACTGTTATAAAGAAAACTCTTTCCAAATCGAACAGATCTTTTACTCATAACAGAAAAGGTGAAAATAATTATTTGCTGCAAAAATGTTTTCTTTTAGCAAATAATGCTACTAGTGAGTACACAATAAACTCGTTAACAAGTATTCAAAGAGGTGTTTTAATTAAACAACCCTGTCAAAACATAATAAATGAGCGCAAAACAAATTCATAACTTTTAAGAAGCAGATACGGAATAAATGCGCTCTTGTTTAACCTTCAATAAGGATCCGAATCATATTTAAAGAATAACATTCTACCTCATACTTTATATTCTTCCGGTAATTAAGAAAAACAAAGTGTTCGCTAAACCGGTTCCCTGTGAAATAGCGTTTTAGGGAGGAGGGAAAACTTGTTTACTTATTAAAGCAGTGATTTTTGAATGTCAAATAGCGACCAAAAGCGAAATTGAATATTTAGCAATAATATTTATTTACGCAAGTTTTTGTTAGTTTAAAAAATGAAATATTTTAATCGGTAACTTTGTTTTGTGTTCAACGTTTTGCTTTTATAATTAATAACTGATGTTGCTTATAAAGTAAATAGTTGTTTTTTTTTAACTAAAGATACTCTTTTAAATTTAATCATGGGTACTTTTGAATGTATAAAATTTAATCACATATAGTCGAGTTTTAACTAAACAAAATTTAATTAAATAAGGCCTTATGTTTTATATTAATTTTTTTCTTACTTTAAACACTAAATAGCTTGATATTTTAATTCAACTTTAGATCTTTTTACTTACATTAGGCCGTTTTCTTACGTTTTATATTTTAGTTCATTTATTAAAATGGTAACTTTTTACCAATAATATTGAAACATGTTTTCTCTTTTATGAAAGATAGTTACAGTTATTGTATTAAAAATATAATTTATTTATAACACTCAACATAAATTAAATTCAATTTTTGTAACTATCCTTCCTCCTACACACTGGTAAGAGTGTCCCCAGCGGCTTTCAGGAGAAATGGTCAGTCGGCCTCGAGACTCTTACTCGAGAGGAACTACGACGCAACCAGCACTCCCGCTGAGAAATGTTTAGTTTTTAGTCTCTCATACGGGAGAGGAAATATATTTAGCATATCCCACCGCATTAGTTGACCCACAGACTCTCACTTCAAGAGGAAGTACACTTCGTGCATCCTGCGCATAGTCGAGGTTCGGATTTTTTGGCTTAGAAGTGGAGTCCTTCCACGAATCATTAATTATTTGGCTTTTAATGTGTTAAATATTGTATGCCTCTAATTATATGTACTTTTGTTTGTGCGTATTAAATAAAGCTGTAATTTCTCAAACCTGTGAAGTATCTCAACCCAACCATACCCAAATACAATCCCAACCGGCACCCTATAATTTTCTATTAAATGTGAATTTTGTAAGGGCAATGTATATTACATAGACAAATTTAAAATAAGTTTTAATATTAAAGATATTATATTTTACATTTGTTTCTTACCGTAAATAGTTGATAAATTTTAAGTTAATATTCCAGTACTTTTATATAAATTGCAATTTTTCGGAGAGTAACAAAATGCAAATTAACCTAACATAATAATACTACAGAAAGAATTTTATTCAAACATTATTGGAAATACATCACAATGAATGTTTTCAAAATTATTCTTAGGTCAATTTTTTTTAAATGATTAACCTACAATAACATCATTACTTTATTAGTTTTAACTTTTTTATAAGTTTCTAGAATAAGAGTTAAAAAAATTCAAAGTAAGTTATCTATAAATTTAAATAGCATGTCATACATAGCAATATTTATTTGAATTTTATATTACTCTGCATTTAAATTAAAATTTCAGACACACTTTTTTAATTTTATATGCTCTCAACAATTGTTGTCAATACATTATAATGAAAGAATAAAATTTATATTTTTAAAAAAATGAAATGTCAAATATTTGTGTCATTTACGTTTAAATTTTTATAAAAATTTATGCTAAATGTGTCTAGAGCTAAATCTCATTTTCTTACCTTTCATAAAAGATGCATTTTTTATTGTACATATTTTAAACTGTCTGATATTGGCTTTATAATCTTAGACAAATTATTACATAGACTCACATTTTATTCTTATAGAGAAAGACACAAATATATATAGAGAGAGAGAGAAAACTAAAAAATAATTTCTATACAAATTGAAATATCTATAGAAAACTTTCATCTAATTTTTAATATAAATTCCTTTTTACTTCATGAAATTGATGCAATTTTAGTTACTATTCCTTATATATAAATTGGTTTATATAAATTAATAATGAATATAGTATATACAAATTAATGAATAATGAATCAAATTAATAAAATTATAAATACTGAATATAATAGATATAATTTAAGTATGAAATTGGTCTAGATCAGCATAATATATTCTGTACACATTACTACGAAGAAAAAAATGTAAAATTTTGTATTATAAATTAATTCCATTCATACATTTTACTAAGTATATTAATTTTCGTATCGTATTGTGTATCTGAAATTTATAATGAAAAATAAATAATAAAAGTTTATAATTAAAGCAAATAAAGAATATAAAGCATTATATTATATTGATTTTATAAGCGCTTTAGTATTTGGTTCAAATTAAATAAAGAATATAAAAGCATTATATTATATTGATTTTATAAGCGCTTTAGTATTTGGTTCAAACAATAAAGAATATAAAGCATTATATTATATTGATTTAATAAGCGCTTTAGTATTTGGTTCAAATTCTTGTTGTAAAAGTCTACATAGTTTATATGCTGTTGCAGTCATATCCCCTGATGAGTACAAGAAAATCAAATATCATGGTGCACCTGAATAATGTTGGCTATGTTGTTGCCAGCCGGGTATAAATCCTCTTGTGTAGGATGAACCAAACAATGCATGGAAGGTTGCAACAGCTGGATATTCAAAGACGTGATGAGGAGTAAGCTCGACATCAGGGCAGTTGCCACATTGTTGGTAGTTTTTAACGCCATCAGCAGAAATTTTCATATTTTTGTGGTGCTTCATCCATAATTTTGTTTTTATTTTTATCTAAATTTTCTTATAACTGTTGTTGTTGTCGTATCCCTGAAGAGATCGAGAAAAATCGAATATCGTGGTGCTGTCGAATAATATTGGTTGTGTTGATTTCCAGCTCTGAGTGTAAATCCAGTTCCGAGGGATGGTCCACACAATGCATGGCTGCTGCAACAGCTGGACAATTAAAGACATGATGAGGAGTAGGCTCGACATCAGGGCAGTAGACAGCAGCAGCAGAAATTTTCATATTTTTAGGGTGCTTCATCCTTAATCTTGTGAGAGTAGTAGCTGTTTCCCTGTCGATATTTGGTTCTGTAATTTGGTATTTAGTACATAGTTTATATTTAAATGAACTTTGATAGCTTTGCAGAAATGTGTTATTTAACAACAAAATCTATTTTATAGAGAGTTTTTTTTATAACGAATTATATTCTTGGTATTCACGTGAAATGTGCAATGAATTCTTGAAACTAAGATTTGAAAAAAAACTCATGTTTGTTAGCCAATAATATTGATTCATGTGTTAAGAAAGAAAGCAATAAAGTAGGTGGGGTTGTTATATCAACAACATCAATTAATTTGAAAAAGTATAAAACAAAGTTTATAAACTTTTTATAAACTTTGTAAACAGGCGGAATCTCCGGCCTATTCAGTCACTTTTCAGAAAAAGAGAAAACAAAGTTTCTTGTCGAATCGTCGCAGAAGTGTTGAGTGTTGCAAAAGTGTTGCAATTATGTGTGTTTCAGTGTTACAGAAGTGTTGCTATCACTTTTCTCTCCTCCTCCAAAAACCTCCTTTAAGAAAATCCGTCAAGAAGGGGGTCAGTTTCCTCACTTCTCTTTGGAGTCGACACTTCCCTCAGCTCATGTCTATCATCAATCACGGTGCAACAACTCATGACGTAGTCCCTATTCCATCTGCAATTGTTTCGACCTGTGAAGGTCGAACAGACAATGGCTAATTTCATGATGCATTATTATCTATGACATTGATTATCTGCTGTCAGATTTGAGTGGCAGGTTGTTCTCATTAGAACAAAAAATAATTGCATGTAGTATAAATATCCACAACACTGCTTATCTACTATTAGATTTAGTGAGTGATAGGCTATTATTATGCACTTGTTAAAGAATATGCATTCCTTTCCCTGGGAACAGAAATGCTTTATCTCTTCTCGTGGGAAAAATGCTACAACACACTATTTGAGCATAAAAATTTAAAATATAGTATATCCACTAGCAATTGTTTGAAATTTTTAATTGAAATTGTTTATATTGTTTTGCGTACAGAATAATAATAAAAACATATCCATTTTTGAACTTTCTAATTATAAAATTTCCTGTCTCTTTTATCCATATTGTACCACTTATTTTCAGATGTGTCCAAAATATCAAGTAATTCAGCAAGTATTGAATAAATTTGAATTTTTTTATTTTCCTGTCAAACCACCTATATTTTATTTTTTATAAAAAAAATGAACAAATATCACAGATAAACCAGTGTGAAAACATCAAATCTTTTTTACCTCAATGTCAAAAAATAAAATAATAAAAGTTTTAAAAAATGAAGTTCTTCCCAACTTCAATCCGTTTATTGGTATTTTCTCCTTTAAATAAAGATACGGCAAAGAATTTTGGGATTTCCCAATGTAGCCAGCTCCCACAAAAACAATCTCGGATTCCCCAAGTAAGGAGGGGAAAAATGGAATATATCTTTATCGGTGTCCTTTTATCACTTCGGCTCTTTGAAGTCTTCTTACTTTTTTTTTTCGAAAGAACCAGACTTCAAATAAACTGCACAAAGACTGATCCTTTTTGATGTATAAGAGAAGTTATTACTAAACTAAAACCTTTTTCGAAAACAAATACACTTAACTCCGTATTGGTATGGTAAAGTATAGTAAAAGTATAGTGTATATTGAGGGAACAATATGAATACGTATCTATGTTTAGTTGTTTGCATAGACATATGCTAGAATTGTTATCAAATCCTATTATATAAAAAAAAATAATAATGTTTCCATGCATTGTAAACATTTCATAGCATATTCCATGCATTGTATACATTGCATATATTTTGTATTAAAATCAAAGGCTGAAATATTTTAACTGCAAAATTATTTTTGTGCTGAATAACTATACTTATTTAAAATATAAGACAATATTGTTTCAAAGGCTTACATGATCCAATAATAATGCCAGATATCTGTTGTGTAAAAAATAAGTATTTGATTCCCGCTGATGGAGTGTGTTACCTTCACTGATTTGAAAATGGGTAGACTCTAGGAAGATTGAATTTTCTAAGTCTTGTCCTTTCACCACGTCCACATTCGTGAATATTTGAAAGCATATATCCATGCATTCTTATTGTGAGATGATCTTGAAAGGTCGAAACAATTACTGTTGTAATATGGATTATATCAGGGTTGTTGCATCGGGATTTCATTTGATAGACCATGGGCTGAGAAAATGTCTACTCCATTAAGAAGTGAAGGAAAGTGACCCCCCTCTTGATGGATTTTCTGGATGGATTTGGGGAAGAAGCAAAGGAATTTGGGGGGGATCACGGCTTTTAAAAGCAAATAGATTAGGAAACTGTGAGAAAGTATATCGCCTCGATAATTGTACGTAATAGTTAGATTTTCCATATTTTTAATCGTAATTAGTAATTGTAAGTTGGCGTAATTTAGTTAATGGAGTCACCATTGTCTTGATTACCAACATTAACCCAAAGGAGTGTTATTCAGTATAAAATGGTTAAAAGGATTAGCACATTCATAGGTTACGTGCGAAAACAAACGATCCAAGCGTTTCAACAAAGAAAACATTATTTTATGTTATCTTTTTTTTATCGGTGTAACCAATGTAACGTTGAAAATATATTTCTTTCATGAAATTCTTAAATTAATCGTTTACTTACAAAATAAATCATTTTAAAACATTCTTAAAAAAATAAAAAACAATATACATAATGATATTTTCTTAAGAAAAAAGAAATGAGTTGCATTTCCAAATATATGAACATAATTATATATTTTTTTTTCTTCTAATGCAGCTGGCAAACACTTAGACAGCTTGGTCTTGATGCCTTAAGGCAAAGGCTGCACAGACGTTACCACTTTGCATATCCCAGCGGGCGTGTAACTTGAAGATAAATCACGGACGCGGAGTAACAATATCCCCGAAACTCTACGATCCTATTAGACCGAACCTACGGTTTAAAGTGGATTCCGAACCACTACAAACATCCATGGCACCGGGACTCGAACCCGAAACTTCAGGTACCGAGCGCCAAAGCGCTAGCCACTCGGCCATTCAGGTCCATAATAATTATATATATATATATATACATATATATATATTATATATATATATATATATATATATATATATATATATATATATATATATTTGAAATGCATTTCTTTCTTTTTTTTAATTAAAATTGTTGAAGGAATATATATATCCTTTCTTCAACAATTTTAATTAAAATTCATAGCAGTTTTAATTTTATTAAAAATTTTAATACATTTATTCTTGAAATATTTTTATCACACTTGAGAAGAACTCCATTTTCAAAAGTACTCTTAGGATTTTCCATTTTGGTTTTCAATTAACCACACAAAAAAATTACTTTTTCTTAATATATATATATTTAAATTATTGCAAGATTGCAAATGAGGGAAAGAAAAAAAGTTAATAATAATAATAACTGTCAAATATAACTTTTAACTCCCAAATTCTTACATCTTAGAACTTATTTTTGTATTTCTTAAATAATATTTTTTTAAAAATATTATAAAATATCTAATCTACATGCTCGTGCAATTATCATTATGTTACGTCTGATTCCAAAACCTTTCGTTTTTAATAATGGAGTCTTTCCTATTGAGAATATGAAGTTTAAATGAATGTAAAATAAATAATATTGTAACAAAAAAAAAAGGGTAACAATTCAGAGTTGAAATATGCAAGACACATTAATTTACTTTAATTTAAATGAAAATTAGAGATATAAATGTTATTTTTAAAATATATTTATTATTTATACTATAATGATATTTTCCCCTTCCATCAACAAATTTTAATTAAAATTCATAGCTGTTTTTAATTTTACTAAATGATTTAATACAATTATTCACTAAATATTTTTATCTCTCTGGAGAAATACTTCATTTTCAAAAGTTCTGTCAGGATTTTCCATCTCCATTTTCAAGTAACCACCCACACACAAAAAATTATTGCTTCTTAAAATAAATATTTATTTTAACTTGTTCACATGAAATAAAAAGATTTTATCACAGGCTTATATTTAAATTTCCGTGTCATTTCTGAAATAAAATAAGCTGCTTAATATCTAGTTTCAGAAAAACTTTTTAATTATTTTATTTCACCTAGTTTATTTCAAGATTTTTGCATTTTATACTTCAAAGAGAACAGATTTTCATTCAACTTTCTGTATTCGACGTTGTTGTAAATCTGCTTAAATGATGAGGATGGTCGATAACATAAAGGGTCACTGACAGCATTGTTGTAGTAGCTGCTTTTAAAAACCTGGTGACTCGATGGTTATGAAAACATATGTAAATACGTCTCTCATCGACAGTCATGCTACCTGATGAGAGTTTTCTGGTTTTTCTCTCGTATTCCACACAAATGTGGGGCAGTTATTTCTGAGAAGGGTGGGCTATTTGTGATATACATAAGTGGTACATGAGACCCACCGATGTTAAAATATAGATAAAAGTAAGGCATATCTTTATGACCTATTAATATATCATTTTCTAGTGGATTCCATCGCATGTTGAAATAGATGGAAACGAAAAGTCACATCTTGTCAAAAAAAGGAGCAGTAAGTGTCCTATCCCTCTTGACTTTTTTAGGAAAACTATACGGGACAAAATCAAGTCATCGTATGTTAGTGCATTAGTATCTAACACCAAAGTGAAAAAGTCTGGGAGACTATGACGATGACTGGAAAAACTCGCAATCAGCCTGTTGCCAATTTTAGATTAAAAACTGGACACGACTGCCTGGCCGAACATTTGGCGAAAATTGGGATTGTGAACTCTAATATATGTGTTTTATGTAAAACAGAGGTGGGCGTGATGGCCGAGTGGCTAGCGCTCTGGCGCTCGGTGCAACAGGCATCGGGTTCGATTCCCGGCTGTGCAAAGTGAGTAACGTCGGGCAGCCCTTATGACATAAAGAGGACGGTCTTGCTTGCCAGCTACATTAAAAAAAAAGGTTGTAAGACAGAGAAAATGAATAAGGCGCATCTGCTTGTCTTCTCCGGGCCTGACTCTTAAGTTACAACAAAATGGTGATTTATGTACTTTTTCTGGAATCTAGAGAAATCATGCCCTATTCAAATTATTGTGGTGCTCATAGATTTTTAAATTTTTATCCTTAGAGCATTTAACTTGTTTTTTAGGGCCTACTGATCGTTTATGTTAAGAATGTCTGGTTTTTTTCTCTTTGTAATCTTTACTTGTACTACTGTGTCCAAAAGTGAGACAAATTTTCAAGTTAAAATTTCGGGGCTTATGGAATTTCAATTTTTTTTTTTTTTTTTTTTTTAGGTTGCTGGCACTGTCTCCTTGACATCTGTGTGAAATTTGTCGTCAAAATATTCATTAGTGTTTGAGTTACGCTTGGCTTTGACGCTAAAACTGATTCCGGCGATTTTTGAAGTGTCTGAATTAATTGAGCAAAGAATTTGCAATACACTTTGATGATGGAAACGAATAGAATGTTGCAGAAGACATTCGGTGAGCATTCCTATATCGGAAAGAAATGTGTAGAAGTGGTATAAACAGTACAAAGGAGTCTGAGCCTCAACCAACGAAGCTCACGTACCAAAAAAATTAAAGATTTGGTGCTTGCAAACCGCCGATTTACTATTAGAGACCTTGCTGCTGATGTTGTAATTTCAAAATAATCGGTCAATTTCATTTTGGGCCTCAAACGCGTCAAATTTTGATTGGTACCGAATACACTGAATGCGCCAGCTCACACCGCATTGATTCTTTCGTAACTTTTTCGCCAAATATGAAACCCATATGGTTCCGCACCCACCGTATTCACACCGTGCAACTTCTGACTGTTCCCACAAAATATCACTCCGGGGACACCGTTTTGAGTTGATTGTAGAGATTCAACGTGAATCGCCGCGCACTTTGAAGGCCATCTCGGACGATGACTTTTTAGCATGCATTGAGGATTGAAAAAACGTTGGCAAAAGTAATGTGTCCTGAGGATTACTTTGAAGACGATGAAATAAATTTGGTAGAATAAATAGTTTTTGAAAAAAATAATTGGTCTTACTTTTTGAGCACAGTAGTATTTATATATGTTCTTTTGTTTCTACGGTGAGTGGCCAAATTTGTATGGCTTGAGTTCTAATAAAGCCATAGGCAACAACAACATATCTTAAAAAATAAAAGCGCGAATGTTTTCATGGCCCAATGGCCATGAAATAATTATTAGTACTATATATTATTAAAATATATTATTAGCACTTTATTATTAAGAATATTTTATTTATTAAATTAGTTTCAATGTTACAAATTTTTACCTTCAATATTTAATGATACAATACCAGTTGAACAGAGCAGGTGGAAAAAAATGTTCTTCATTTAATGATGTCTTATACATGCAGTCCAGTTTAATTGGCATCGTTACAGTTACAGAGAATATATTTCGAACTAGAAATTGAAAATTCTAGACTTTCTTGTTTAAAATTTCTTTATTATATTACAATATTTATTGTAATTTCTTTTCTAAAATAATGAATTGAAATATTATTTCTGAAAAATGTTGAAAAAAAAGATTAAAAAAAAACAATGAAAAAAACCTAATTTTAAGAACAGACTAATATTAAAATAAGCACACAAACGTTAATAACAATCATAAATTGGAAAAGATGAAATATTCTTTCATTCTGAATCTAAAATGTCACTGACACATTATAGAGAACTGTATTCATTTATTGTTCAGAAAAAAAAAATAATGATCAGTCTATGATATAAAAAAATGTCCAATGCTGAGAAATACTTTTTTTAGATTTATTTGTTCTAATTTCTAATTGGATATTATCTTATATATATATATATATATATATAAGTAAAAAAT